>JAJHUR010139640.1:0-12127 GCA_027495735.1 Lutjanus campechanus
TAAAATAAAATAAACCAGTGATATATTAATCCAAACAGAATCATGTTATTGATTTGTGTTTGATTATTGGAACATTGAAAGATGTTGAATTTGAGTCATTTACTCTTTTTTCTTTAGTTTTTCTTCATCAGGTGTTTTGACTTGTGTTCAGATCAGTGAAACTGTGAGTCTGCAGTGATATTTAATATACTGCTGTAATTTGTACTGTATGAACATTTTTATTTCACCTAATTTTTGATCATATTTTACTAAAATATTTGACAAAACACTGAAGAAAAGTAGGTCGATGGATGATTCATTTATTTTTCCAAATTGTGCTTCTATCTAATTTTCTGCTTGTGAGCTTCTTCCTGGTTCAGCAGTCAGTGGGCGGGGCCAGCAGTCAGTGGGCGGGGTCAGAGAGGTCATCAGGAAAGTATCTGCACCTGGTTCATTTAGGCCTCAGACTGTTTTGGTGGATTCATGTGAAACTCTTTCTCTTCTCTTCAGACTATAAGAGACCGATATAACTCACCATTTTACAAACTCACTGTGATGCTCTGATCACCAGCAGAATATTTGATCATGTTTAACTGTTAGAGATCATTGAATTATTTATTCTTGTTGACTTCAACACAGTAATTTATTCATTGTCTGCAGAACTAACTTAATGTTTCAGCTGATGTCAGGGACAGCTATGTTGTCCTGATGGTCTAGTGATCTGAAGACATGCTCTTTAATCATAAGGTCACAGGTTCAAATCCCCAGTGGACAATGTGGTGGTAACAGGTGGACTGTAAATTCCTCCCATGACTCAGACAAATATAATGACACTCAAGGAAATGTTGTAATATTAATTTTCTGCAATTATCTCAGAAACAGCACAGAGCCAAAATATTTCAGAATTTTAATCTTTAAGTCATCATCGTCTGGTCTTCTGATCCTGTTAAAACCTGCGTGCAGGTCTTGTTTTTTAAATGTCTTGTTTTGTCAGAGTGAGTAACACTGCTGCTCTCTGTAGATCAGTCCAGGGGTTTTCATCCTGTTGATCAGCTTCCATTGGTTTAGAACAGAGGTTTTCAAAGTGGGAGGTGGCCCTCCACAGGGCAAGGCAAGGCAATTTTATTTGTATAGCACCATTCATACACAAGCCAATTCAAGGTCCTTTACAAGAACTTAGAAATACATTAAAATAAAACATAACAGGGGGGGCTCCAAACAGTTTCAGGGGAGGCTCAGTGAATGGAAGTGAAAAAATATTATATTAGTTATCAAAAGGAGATCACATAGAACAGCATAAATTTGTTAAAGAGAAAGTTCACACAAACGGTTTAGAGTAATTTTACTGTTTTTTGAGTCAGAAACTAATAAATGTCTTTGGACAGAACTTTATTCTGTATTTGTTGGAGTCTGAAGTTATGTCAAACAGCAATATTAGGCTTTATTGACTCAATTGTTGAGTGTCTGTGGGATCAAATAACATAATTATTATCAAATTGGGTGAAACTAAGCAAGTAAATCAAATGGGGGCGGTTACAGTCTCAGGCTTCCTTGAAAATCCTGATTCAAATTAAATTCAAATTAAATATTCACACTGATGTTTTAAATCCAGTTTGTTTATTTGCATGATGAGAATTAAATACAAAAAGTCAGAGAGAAACGTACCAGAGGTTAAAACCCAAGAAAATACAGTTGCTGAAGGTGTCCCTCATGGATCTAAATTAGTCCCTCTGATATTTACTGCAGACACACGATCCTTCAGACTGTCCTGTAGAACTCATGTTGAACCTCTGGATTCTTTTACTGGAAAACAATCCACTCTACTATCTGTTGTCATCATTTGGGACAGTTCCACCAAACATTCAATACAAACTGTTATTCTGACATTTTAAACATTTAGCTTCAGCATGTGTCTGACCTTTACCCCCCCTACATTGAAAAGACAAGCTCTGTTCCCACATCATAGATTTGATTTTCATGCTTCAAACACACAAACATTCAGCACAATTCAAATTGCAGAGAAACACCTGATGGAAGTGGAACATTAAAGACTTCACATGTGGTTTCTGATCAAAAGTTTCACGTTAAAACTTGTGTTTTAAGTCAGTTTGTTGCAGAAAAATGTTTAAACCCATAAAAACATAAATATTGGCTTTCTGTCAGGATAATGAAGCTTTTAATCACAACTGACTGATGGATTAAAACACTGTGTCACAACTGAAGCCTCATGAAGAGAAATTATTAATACTGCCCGATTACCTCCTGGATAGGAGCCTCCTCCAGACATTCCCATTTCACCTGGACCTCATCACAACTTTGCCAGGTCTGTACACCATCTGACCCAACTCATCACCAAGCGGTGATCAGTTGACAGCTCAGCCCCATTCAGGACTCCAACAAGGACAAATACTCCCAACTGCTGCTTGGAGCACAGGCACAAACAACAGTAGAGTTTTCCCTACATAATCCTTTGGTGTAGGGAGGCGGTCACTTTATCCACCAGCATGAACTCCAATGTAGCAGCACCCAGCCGGGGGCCCATGAGTATCTCCACACCCGTCTGGGGCCCCACACACAGAGCGGAACAGAGTCCAACCCCTGTCCAGGACTCAGGTTCCAGAGCTGAAGCTGTGCGTCTACATAAGCCCCAACTGGTAGCGCTCCACCTCCCACACAAGCTCCAGCTCCTCCTCCACCAGTCTCTGCTGCCCGGGTCTGGTCCGCTGACACCCCTGGCGTTGACTGCCACCTGTCTGGCAGCACACCTGACCCCAGTGGTTCTTCCTGTAGTTGGGGGATCTGCAGGATGGAAAAGTAAATCACTGTGATGCTTTGAAAGAACAACAATTGCATTTCTGGTGAATATTGAAACTCAAAACCATGAAATACAGTGAATCACCTGTAGATACTTAGTCCTGTTGAACCCAGGCCTGACCTAAGATAACAGGGGACAATCAGCGAGATGCTTAAATAAGACTGAAATATGAAATAAAACTATAAACTATATACTTTACATAACTATATAAAACAATGTTGGCCATAATCCTTGCATGAACTAAGTGACTGCAGAGTGACAGTTCAAAACTCATCAAGTCAACGAGTTGAACTGGTTTGGAGTTGGCACAGCAGAGACAGATGAGCTCTCAGATGAGATAAACACAACTGTTTGCAAGAAATACATTTAAGTTAAACTACTGAATATTTTATCAAACTGTTTTTTATTGCTATTGATAGCTTGTTTATGGCTGATACATATCACATTGTTTCTCATCTGGTGTAATCCAAGACTCCTAAAGTCCCAACATGCCAAGTTGACTAAAAAAATGTTATTTACTCCATGTTTTTAACTTGAATCTTCACTGTAGATCTTTAGCTTGGAGCCACGTTCACATGCAGACTGTCTGAACTGAGTGTGTGGTGTGATGGAGTGAAAACAATGAGCAATACAGAGGCATTTATCTTTTCTTTCCAGTTAATTTTTGTGTTTGAAAACTGGTCATCATTCACTTCATCATTCACACCTGACCCTCTACTGGCATGAGGGTGAGTAAATAATGACTGGATTTAATTTTTTTGGTGAACTATCCCTTTAATGGGTTATTAAAGTAGTTTGCAATTAATGTAATTATTGTCAATTATCAATTAATGATTGTAACGTTATAATTACACTGCTCAGAAGAATGAAGGGAACACTTAAACAACACAATGTAACTCCAAGTCAATCACACTTCTGTGAAATCAACCTGTCCAGTTAGGAAGCAACACTGATTGTCAATCAGTTCCACCTGCTGTTGTGTAAATGGAACAGACAACAGGTGGAAATGAGAGACAATTAGTGAGGCAACCCCTATAAAGGAGTGGTTCTGCAGGAGGTGACCACAGACCATTTCTCTGTTCTCATCCTTGGACCCATTGTGAGAACCTACACTGGTGCAGTGGGACCTGGGTTCTTCCTGGTGCACGACAATGCCCGACCTCATGTGGCTAGAGTATGCAGGCAGTTCCTGGAGGATGAAGGAACTGATACCACTGACTGGCCCCCACGTTCACCTGACCTAAACCCAATAGAACCTCTGGGACATTATGTTTCAGTCCATCCGGCGCCGCCAGGTTGCTCCTCAGACTGTCCAGGAGCTCAGTGATGCCCTGGTCCAGATCTGGGAGGAGATCCCTCAGGACACCATCCGTCGTCTCATTAGGAGCCCCGACGTTGTCAGGCATGCATACAAGCATGTGGGGGCCACACAAACTACTGAGTATCATTTTGAGTTGACATTTTGACTAAATTGACCATCTGCTGCATCATTTTTTCACTTTCATTTTGGGGTGTCTTTGATTTCACCCCTCTATAGGGTGATCAATTTCATTTCCATCAAATTATGTGCCATCCTTTTGTTACTAATACACCACCTACTCATTATCAGGAAAGATATCCCAGATTATTTTTCCCCCATTTTGATCTGATGTGTTTTTGAAGTGTTCCCTTTATTTTTTGAGCAGTGTATTTAAACCACAGATGGTTTTCCTCAGGTGAAGGTAAAGAAGTAAACATACACCTGGATTTATTTATGATGACCTGCTACATTTCCACAGCAAACACTGACTGGTTAGACTGGTTTCATGTTTAGTTTTTTTCTTCTCAAACTCAAGTTGAATCCTCAAAAAGCCCTAAAGGACATAAAACAGCCAAATGTTACTGGAGACTTTAAAGTCCACTTGATTTGTGTAACTCAGATTGTTGATGTCTCATATTTCTGCTCTCACGTCACACTGACGTGTCTGGATTTGTATTTGAAGGTATGAGGAAGTGACGGCTGTTGTTCAGATGAACACAGACACCAGCAGCGTCTGTCAGTGTCTGCAGACGAAGGTCCAACGTCTCTTTGAGCTCTTCTGGACTTGAACAGGTGAGAACCCTGACAGGTAACATGACTCACCTTTGATGAAGAAATTCTACTGTCAGTTTTTATATTTTCATGTTACATAATATACTTGTAGATGAGAGCAGTGATTCATTCTTTAACTCTGTGATTTACTGTTTGTAGATGTGAATATTGATGAATTCATTCACTCATTATTCTCTGATATGTGACTTTTTGGTCAAACCGAGCCTTTAGTTTGTTTAGTTGTTGTTTAGTTTGATTTGATTTAATCAGCAACAGAAACCAGTGAGATTTTAATCTGAGGTGAATCACTGCTGAGAGATGAGGGAGAGTCAGAACTGGTCTGACTGCATCAACACTTTTTATTTTTAGACTGAAACTTGTTCTGCTGTTTTAATGTCTGACTGCACAAAACTACACACACAACAGTGACTCAGAGAACAGCAGCTGTTTGTCATCTTTACCCGGAGACAAATTTAAGAAAATTCATGTTGTCATATCAGACTTTAGAAGAGGCCTGGCTCGTGTTGTTTTCCCTGAGTTTGATTTGTCAGGTTGGTTGTTTTTAATTGGCAGGTGTGTGTCACAAACCTCATGAATGTATCTTGGTTTTGATTGGTGGACACACGTTCTCAACAACAGCAGAGCAGCCTTTAAATCCTGAACTACAGATAAAAACACTCTCCTCACAGACAGTCTCCATAAAGGGACAGTTTGAAACCTGCAGTTCAGGTTTGGTACTTGTCACCATCTCTGCCAGCTGCTGGAACCAGGAAATCCTATAAAGGGCAAAGACGGTGTTGCCTGGGTGGAGCTCAGGTGTGATTGGCTGGGACAGTTGATGTTGTTTTAGTAAAACAGGACTACAACTCCACTAAGACACCAGGTAACTGCAGTCCAGGCCTTTTTTTACAGCCTCACTCTGTTTCAGTCTGTGTGTGTAGTGGTTACATATAACTCCAGTTCTATGAGAAGTGATGGAGGAAACAAATTCATCTTTCCTACAAATACTCACATTAAGACTTTAGATTCGTTCTGGTGTTAATGTGACAGGTCGTCTCAACAGCTAATAACCAGGTCAGATAAATGAAGAATAACACATCATTTAAATCCCACAGCTTTGTTTTATTAGTTCTGATTATTTTTGTTTTAATTAATCATAAATATTTTCTGGTATTTTCAGACTTATGAATTTGAAGCGTAAAAAACATTTTATTCATTTATTTTTCATGACCTCTGATGGCCCACCTGCAGGCCTTCATGGACCATCAGTGGGCCACGGCCCACACTTTGGAAACCACTGATGTAATTTATTATTCCTGAAACAAGACCCTTCCATTTCCCTGCAGTATAATAATAATAATAATAATAATAATAATAATAATAATAATAATAATAATAATAATAATAAGACTTTATTTACGTATTCAGAATTTTGTCACAAAGTGCTCCCACAGGCAATAAAACAAGATAAATGAGGCAAAGACAAACAGTGTCAAATGTCAAAATATGATTATTTATTTATAACTGGGAGTCACAGGCACTAAACTCACAAAATAAATCTTTGTGTTGCACATTTCTGTTTGTTTCCACTGTATCTGAGGTCTTGTAAAGATCTGAAAAATCAGACCTATAACAGATAAAAACCTAATGGAAGTGTCTGTGATGTAGTTTTAACAAACAAAAACATCAACAACAGAGTCGTTGTTCTATGTATTTTCTGTAAAGTTTGAGTTGATGTAAAGAAGAAAAATTTGACCTTTTTTCTATTTTAGGGGGAAAAAATGTATGTATCAATTAGTAAAGTCACTCTCGCTGTTTAATATTGTTCATATTACAAATGTTATTGTAGTACGGTGGCCGACAAGGACAAACACGCTGCATATAGGAAAACAAATGCAAAAAGAAAACGCTGCAAATACAGAAATGCTCTGCAAATAAGAAATTACATGCAATAAGAAAACGCGCTGCATATCCGATCATACACCAGATGTGCTCCAGACCTCTAGGGGCAGTGGTGAGCTTCCACCTGAGAGACAGACAACTGATGTATCAACGTGTGGTTTGGAGGAGACAAGGGAGTGAGTGAGAAGAACCATGTTGACAAAGTACAGACTCAGGCTTACTCAGCAGTGGAATATGATTTTAAAAGTAATATGAATAGATTATATAGTCTAATGAATACTGAAAAAGAGCAAAACTACAGACATATCCCAAAAATTACTTCATTACAGTAATATGTGCAGGTTCATTTCCTTACTTCTACTCCTGTGAGCAACCAATAATATCCTGTGGTGAGATCACTGCAGACTGATTTAACTGTTGAGTAACAATAAAAGAAATCAGTGTTTGTTGACACTGAAATCATGAACATGTTGGTTTGTTGAGATGTTTTTCAGGCTGTTAGAATCAGAGCAGGAACAGGAAGTGACTGATGAACAAGTTTGAATGAAGCAGTTTGACTGAATATGACGAGGTTCAATGTATCATTTGATAAACTCGTAATAAAAGAGGAGAGGCTGTATTTTCTCCTGTTCTGCAGGTTCAGGCTGGTTTGCAGTGTTTTATTATCATTATTGAAGCAGGTGATCACACTCAGATGAATCTAACCCTGTTTTTCTGCACAGACCTGATCAGGACACAAGTGAGCAGCTGGACTGACTGATACTCATGGGAATATACTGAGTAAGTGGGACTCTCCTGTTTGACATTTTAGGTTTGAAAAAACTATTTGCAATCGTTTAAAAGTGTCCCTTAATGCAGACATCTCTCTCACTGAGTTTCTGGCTGCAGGTTCAACTACTTTTATTCTTTCAGATGGATCAATAAGAAGCATCTTCTCTCTCAGTTCAGGCTTCTTCTGACCTTCTGATTATCTGAGTAATAACTTAGTTTCATCAGTTTTTCTTACAATCAATCAATTGTTTCAACTTGACTAGTCAATATGTCAGACATCCAAAAACACGAAAAAGAACTTTATACATTTACAGTTTTTTTTACAATCGTTTACACGCAATTTTGCAAACTGGGCTCCTTCCTTCAAAATTTTCACACAATTATCCAAACACCACACTCAATTTGCACAATTCCTAGATTGTTTGCAAAATGACACACTTCAGTCAAAACACATACACACATTTAAAAATTGCTGTTTTGTTCTCAAATCATTAACACAGTCTTCAAATGATCAGACACTATTGCAGTCAGTTACACACGACTGTGATCAATACAAAACGCATTTGTAAGAACACCTTTTAGAAAATGGCATGTGCTCGACTTTTTTGTTAGACATTGTTATGTAAGGGATCATTTAGATGACAAAAAGATATTGACAAACTTACAACATTCTTCATGATTACTTTGAGGTAGAGAAAGTACACGAATACTAAAAACTTACTAACACTGCACAACAGTTTCTTACCAGACTCAGTAACATATCAATCAACAGTGAAGATCAGAACAAAATAGTAGTTTTCCTTACTATTGTAAAGTGTAGACAAATAAAAATCTGTAGACAAATAAAAATCTGTAGACGAATAAAAATTACTGCATAAAGTACATCATCCCTCTCTACCTCTTCTTCTCCCTCCTTCTTCTCCTCTTTGAGCTCCCCCTCTCATTCTCACTCTTCTTCTAACTCCTTCCATTTTTGTTGAAGACAGGTGAACTCACCTGCTGCCTTTTATTGCACCTACCTGACTGCTGTATTTTCAATTTTGCACAAGTGTGCTTCCACACCTGGTGAATGTGGTTATCCAGTTCGTTCATTAGTGTGGTCATTGGCAAACGAGGGCTTTGTAATGAGGAGGAAGTGACCTCACAATCCTGATCTGTGTCTGTTTTGCAAAAAGTGTGAAGCAGAGTCTGTGCTTATTGTTGTGCAACTCTGTGTTTTGCTTCTTGATACAAAGAGCCGTTAATTGTGTGAAAATTTTAATTTTAGTGTGTAAACAACTGTAAAAACTGTAAAATGTTATTGAATGAGCTTGAACCAGCTTGTGTTTGTTATTCTTACTGGATAAAATAAGTGAAAGTCATCAAAACTGCCATCCTGTAATTAATCAGCTAATCTAACGGTTCCCAAGACTTCTCTGACAATCTGAATAAATCAGTTCAGATTAGTGTATTTAGTATTTTAGTGAGTTTGTTGTGAGAAAGCTTCATTAGTTTCCTCCAGTCAGAGCTCTGTATGTTTGTGATGATGATAAATGATGTGTGAGCTCTGACAGCATGTTGTTGTGTTTGTGTGAAGGTGTGGGCTCTGCTATGAATCAGTGTGAGGAGACAGAGGAGGGAGTCCCTCCCTCTAAAACCACTCTGTGTGGGGAACATGACAGCCAGACCGAAGCTCAGAGGTGAGATGACCATCTCTAACTGTTCATGACAAATCAATCATTCTTATGTACTATTTAGTGTGATAAACTATCCCTAAATTACACTGTATTATCAAGTTGTTGTCATGGCAACAAAAGTGTGCAGTTGAAGATTTGAATGTTGTCTTGGTTTGTCTGTCTGTTTCTATTAGTGTTCACCAGCAGAGACCAGACTCTCCTGTACCCAGCTGTGTGTCCATGAAGAGTGACCGGTCCAAGTTTGAGCCTTTTAACTTCAAAGATGAACATCATTCTGCTGAAGAAAGGTAAGAATTTTAGATTTTTTTGTTTATCTGCAGCTCTCCTGATAAAAGCTATATTGGACACACATCTGTGATGTAACCTGAAGGGTCATCAGGTGTTTTGGTTCTTTCAACAATCAAACACTGTCACCACAAGTGACCTGAATAATCCAGAGACGTTTTCCAATGTTTTATTGTAAGTTAGGGTTTTTAAAGCGATAGTTCACAGAAAAATGAAAATTCACTCAATCAGGGCTGCAGCTATCGATTTTTTTTGGTAATCGAGTAATCTATTATTCTGGCGATTAATTGAATAGTTGGGTAAGAAATGTTGTGCATTCTGCAATTTTTTCTATTACATTACTTTTTCTTTTTTTAAGAGTAATGGTAAAATACAAAAGAGAAAATTAGACAAGTCTCTGAAATGGACATTGAGGATCCTCCCTAAAAGCCTGGAGTACCTCGTGTAGATCTTGTACCACACTGCAGTAGATCTGGTGGTGTTATCAATGCTTTGCATTCCCCTAGTTCTCATTTTCATGCAGAGTCACTATAGGATTTGTTCAGGTGCTGGTCAACCATCTCTTTAGAACATGTAAGATGTCTGCTGCCGTTCTGCTTTTGCAGCTGCTTGATAAAAACAAAGAGGTTTGCGATGAAGTCTGCCATGATTCCTGGTCCTCTCTCTGGCTTTGCTCCTGTGCCATTCTGCTCTCTGGAAAATGGTGCAGTTCTTTTTGAGGATGTACCACAGCTGTGCTGTTGCAGCCCTGTTATCCTCCTTCACCACTTTGTACTGAAGCCTTTTTAATTTTAGCTCCTGCCAGAGTTTATTTGTGCCATAACTACTGTAAAACACTGGAGCTGTTGGTCAACCTCACCTTTGGCTTCAAGGATCCCTTTCATATCCTCACCAAACTGAACTCACTCTCTTTGCTGACTGCAGGCCACTTGACTTGAAGGTCCTCCTGTGTGTTGCACAACTTTGCTTCCCTCAAGCATCTCATCTTAGCTTGATGGATCTTCGAGCCACATGGCTTTTTGCAGATCTTGACACAAACACTAACTGCACTCTCAGTTGATGTTCCAGCATCCATACTCTCATCCTGCAGAACCCTGGGGGTATATGTCTTCAGAAGTTTCCATTGCTTATTTTTGGGTGGTCCCTCACAGGAACTGCAGTTTGGGATACTAACCCTTCATGCACTGACTGTCATCTTTCAGAGCTATCTGCCATCTCTCCAGCTTTTGCCACAGGATGGAATCTGCATTGCTCCTCTTGTCTTAGACTTGATCAGTCTCCTTTACACATCCTGGGAAAATATACTGGTTTCTTTAAAGAAAAAAAAAAACACAGACACACACAGAGTAAACCAGTTTTCCAGTCCACAGACCATGGGCCTCATGCAAGAATGTTTTTATATTCTTATATTTAATGTCTCTCACTTCTGTTTGTATGATGGGCTTGTACGAACATGTTGTGTCAGATTTAACAAATGCTCATAACTTCAGATAACTGTAAATTATCCACCAGGACATATTTGAGTGGACATGCATGAGATTTGTAAATTAGCATAATTAACACCTAAATGATACCATATAAGGCCACACTTCCTGCTCACATGACTGCAGCAGGACGAGAAGGTCAAGGGAAAGTTTTCATCACAGAAACAGGATAAGAGAGGATGTTTCCCTGGACATCAACTTTATAAACCTGCATGCAAAGATATGTGGCCCAAACACCTGACAGTAGGTAATAATGCATTAAATTTATGATGCTAGGCTATAAATTTACAATTATAATATAATTTGAAATTCAGTCAAACAGGATAATCTTGACATAATTATGAAACGTAATTTATATTTCAGTCTCAACGTTTTCACACTAATGAAATATACAGTCATTAATGAGAAACTTTGTGTTGGATTACAGCAGACTGACTGTACATGACTCTATAACAGGTCTGGACCACTTTTAAATTGTGTTTGTATCTGAAAGAAAATTCAAAATATAAAATCAGTGAATGTGACAAATTTTCCTAAATCGCTCGTTTGCACCACTTAAGAACAAATCTGTTTGTATGAGTGGTTCTTGCATGAGGCCAAAAACTTCTGACCTGCACTCATCATTGAAGAGGTATGTCAACCAACACAGCTCTGGATTTTTATATCTGGGCAGATATTCACCATATTTGTCAACACAGAACGTTTTATGGAATGGAACTTTAAATGAACCTTTAGACCACAGCATAACTGGACCAAAGGTTCAAGAAAAAGGCTTGTGGCTGGATTGTCAGGGCACAGTATGTTATATAGCAACACTTGTCCCTCCTCATTATCACCACTCAGGTGCCCTTAAGCAAAGTCTGTAATCTTGTTCACCCAACTCCTTCAGTACAGATGTTAACTGGGAAACAAAGATAACATACCAGCGTCACTGATGCCAGAAACTGAATCACCTGATTCTTAAACTGTTGCCAAAAGCTATTAATGCAACCATGTATATCTCTTGAAGACGTCATATTTCCTGTTTTCTCCCCAGACTTCAGGAGCAAAAGTCACAAGTTCCTGGTGGTCAGTCTGTCCAGCAGCATCCAGAAGACCTGGACACCATATTTATGGTTTGTAACTGTCCAACAACAACTTTTAC
>JAJHUR010139641.1:667-18617 GCA_027495735.1 Lutjanus campechanus
GTGAAAAAGTTGCCAATTTTAGCGCATTTGGCTGCGTTCTCCGCGCCACCCTTGCTCTGCACGGACGTGTTACGTCAGGGTGCGTCTGCAAGAAAAAAAAAAAAGGAGCTGCCAGTGGAGGCAGAGGTGACCCAGGGACAGTGGTAGCAGCATAATCAACCCAGCACAATGACCTAACACCGGCCCAAAAAAAGAAAAGAAAAGAAAAGAAAAAAAAGAGTGAACACCGGCCCTCGCGGCCCAATCATTGGACCGGCCCACCGGGAATTGTCCCGGTCCTCCCGATTAGCCACTCCGGGCCTGCCTTCAAGCTTGTGCAAACAATGCTCTTCTAGGCTGACACACAGAGGCAAACTGAGTGAAGCCAAGCATGCACGCGTATGAAAAAGGAGTAAAAGAGTTGCAGAAGTAAGAGACAGAGGCCAATTGTACTCTTTGGCATTGAAGACAAAAGCTAAATTAGCTGGTGTAAAAGGGGCCTAAGTCTCAAGTCCTTGCACACAAGTCCCAGGTTAAGTCCCAAGTCCTAAACTCTTGAGTTATGAGACCTAAACAAATCATAATCTGCTGTCCACCAAATGTTAACACCAGAGCCATGATTTACCATTCTTTGTACAACTTCAAATGCCAAACATATTTGGAAATTGTAGCATCTCTGTCTGTAATTTCTGACCCACAAGTTTTGCATACTGCAATTAGATTTTTTTTGTTGACAGCTGTCAACAGCAGTGTAATGTTAGTTCTTAACAGTTCTTGTCTATAACTTGATTGGAGGCCGTCGGATTGGTTCAAACAAAGTGGATCAGGAAATAAATTGATTTGTGATTCCTAAACTCTTTTATTCTTATGGATTGTGTTACGCCCCTTCCACTGTCTTGTAGGCTGTCCTGGCCAACCTCAGCAGGCGACTGGCTGATGTGGGAGGGTCTCTTGTGTGAACTTGTCACATTCCTGTAGTCAGTTTGTGACACTTTGGGGAAGGAATAAACTATTTTCAAGTCAAAAGACTCCAGTCCAAGTGAAGTTACAAGTCACTGGTGTTGAGTTGCAAGACTTTTCTGACTTTGTTTTAGTCCAACATAGTTCACTTTCCTGAACATCAGTACAAACCAGCAATTGTCCTTTAACTTCCAACATCATCCAGACAAATGCTGAATGTTTATCAGAAGTGTGGTGTATCTTTGTGCTTCTTGTAACACAGTGTATAATGTTACACACACAGTCAATCATCTCTTTCAGCCGCTGCCTGTCTGCTGTTCCAAAGCAGCTGCTGAGGTTCAAGGTCTGACCACCTAAAAGGTCGCCCTGAGTTTATTCACGTGAATCTTGTCTGGTCCATTAGAGCTTGCATGTATCTGTGGGCAGCTTTGTGTCTGAACAAGAACACTTGGTGTCTTTGAGACGGTCTTGATCTAGTTTCACACCATTTTTCATCCCTTCCAGAGAAGATGATTCCCCAAGGTCTCTCCATCTTCTACGTTTGCTCAAAATGGTTTTGCCGACCTTTCTCTTCCTCATTTCTTCCTACATTTACTTCTCACTTTGTTGCTGTCTTACTCTGCTTCCTACATTTTCCCTCTTTCTTCCACCCACCCACCCATGTTCCTTTTTCTCTCTCTCTCTCTCTCTCTACTCAGCTGGTGGGCCAGCCAGGAGGCAGTGCATACGTTTGAGGAGCGTAATCTGCTCTTTCTCCCCCTTCCCATTTCCATTTCAATCCCCTGTTCACAGCTGGAACCAGGACGCTCTGCATGCAGATGAGCAAGAGTTGACTTTCTCTAGAATGTACATTCAGACAAGAGATGGGCAGGAGAAGGGGAGGACGAAGAGGAGGAGGAGGAGGGAGGACGAAGAGCGAGGGGGGTACCGGAGGCAAAAGACTGAAGATTATGTGAGGAAGCAAAGCAACAGTTGCTGACAGAGGGGGGAAGATTCATTTTAACTTCATTGCCATTCATTGTTAGGCCTATACAATTGCACAGAAGAAGATGAAATGTGTTTTGTGGGTCACAACACCTGCCAAACAAGACAAAATTACAAGAAAGCACAGTCCATCAATCAAACAGCAGGTCATGGCGCGATCACAGTAAAACAAAGTAGTAGAAAACAGAACAGTGTGTTGCTGCAACAAAAGTAAGGCACAGCTGACCCTTCGCTAAGCCCCTCCTGCAAACAGCAACTATCCAATCATAGGTTAACAACCGTAACTGGGGCGCTGCAGGC
The DNA here is from genome assembly GCA_027495735.1 of Lutjanus campechanus. Lineage (NCBI taxonomy): Eukaryota > Metazoa > Chordata > Actinopteri > Lutjaniformes > Lutjanidae > Lutjanus > Lutjanus campechanus. The sequence goes on from JAJHUR010139641.1 coordinate 2,891, forward strand.
TGTCAAGCTTTGCATTTCTCGTCATTGTTGAAGCCATGGTGCATGGGGCTCTAACACGGCTTCCCAACTGAAAGAAATGCAAGCAAGCAAGCGAACAGCTAATTGCTTAAGTTTTTCTCAATGAGGACGTCCTAACCTGCTCCGTGCACCAGCGAACAGGTGCAGCGACGTGTAGTTTGTTTGAGAAAACGCTTGCCTCGGTTTTTAGTGAAGTTCCATGCATTTGCCTCATTTCCAGCATATTTTATGTGGTCGAAATCAATGCTGACATCCTTGATGTTTGTTTCCCCTCATCATAGCAATCCAAAGGGAGGACAAAAGAGTAATTAACAAGGCTGTGAAGAGACAACTTTTACATGATATGGTCAACTGTGTGTGTGAGGTATAAGTATCTCTGATCATTTCAGCAATATGGACTCAGAATTTTTCTCCAGGTATTCTGAGGTACACATAACACAAATTTGCATAAAAATGTCTTAAAAACATGAAGCTGAAGGACAGTTTTGATGTTGCTCTCTTTGTGAATCTAACTCTTTCATGCTTAAAAAAATATTTCAATGTGACCTTGTGTGAATTGAAAATCTACTTGTAAATTAGATTAGAATCAGACGAATAGAAAATGTAAAAAGCGTGGATGCCCTGTGTTCCTTGCAATTCAAAGTGCTTGAATGCTGGAAACCTTCAGCATGTTTTCCTTTGAATAATCAATGCTGTACAGAATTACACAAAGCAGATTCACTCCCTGAACAACCGAGTCAATAAAACAAAACAACAAAGATTCAGTTTCATACGCTTCCTGCTCGTGTGCCATATGACACATTTATGATCAGAGACGATCTCTGTTCGTCTCTGCCCGAGGTCAAGTGCTTCGTCATCCTCCCTCAGATCCTGACAGCGATGACAAATGACCACGAAGTCACCAGTGAGCACGTGACACAACAACCAGGCCCATGTTGATGACATCACCATTCTGTTTAACGGTAGAAGCTGAGTCATATTGGGGCTGATGATGGCCAGTGAATACAGAGGATTGTTCTGGACTTTGAGCAGTCATATGATCTCCCAGCAGCATCCATTATAAGGGATACAGATATGAACACACTCACGAACATACACACTAATTGATGTTATTGTTGTGGGACAGAGGCCCCTAATGCACCCTGCTCGAGTGCTGTGTAGCCTGCCACTCGAGTTTCAGTCGAATCCCATTTATGGCAAAAACCATCTGCTGCCAATTGATTAAAAAAACAGATATCGATTTGAACGGGCAGGCTCAGCAGCAGGAGTGAGTCACTCATGAGGAGGCAATGGGGTGTGACAAAATGTGCTGACCACTTAATGTGCCTATTTAATCTTTAATGTCATTGTCATTGTCCACTCCTTGAGCACAAAGTGTTTCCAAATGTCTTCCTCTTCAAATCACAGATGATGAACGGCATGCTCCCTGTCTGTGTGAGTTAATCAGAGAGAAATTAATGTTAATCAAAGTTGTGTCGCACTTTTTTTTGCAGTATACTAATAACACATAACAAGTCGTACTCTGTATTTATGTTTTTTAAGTGATGTAATTATATATTCTTTATTAGGCAGTAAGCAAACAGCTATCCACAGCTATATTAGGCACCAAACACATAACAGTACACTAATAAAACATAACAAGCTGTGCTTTGAATCTATTTAGACAAATAACTAGAAATAATATGTTCTTTATTAAACAGTTTTAGTCCCCTTATTTGACTTATTGGACCTCACTGCTGTAAACTGAAGTACATATTTTCCAATGTTCGATCTTTCTTTCTCAGAGGATAATTAGGGATGTTATGACAGAACTGTACTATGAACTAAACTGAATTATTGTCCACATTTAGGACTTTATTAGGGGATGATTATGGACACATTGTGACAGAACTGTAAATCGTATTGTTTCCCACTGTTAGACACTTATTAGACTTTCTTAGAGGGTAATTAGGGACGCCTTATAACAGAACTGAACTGTAAACTAAAGTGAAATCACATATCTGCTACTTTTGACACACTGTCTTTGGCAGATCCCACAGAGTATTCAGGACCGATGCCTACTTCTTTGATCAAATCACATTATCTGCTTACACTATTACAATATATAAATATAAATTTGGCCTTTACTTGGTAAATCTGGTACACTTTAGTTTACAGTACAGCTCTTTTGTAATGTGTCTCTAATTACCCTCAAATGAAGTCTAATAAGGATCTGATAAAGAGTTCAACAAATATCATATTTCTAATTGTTAGTACAAAGTACGGTTTGATATGTCCTATTAGTGTACTGTTGGGTGTACACGCTTAGAAATAAAGGTGCTAACTAGAACTGTATGGGGTTCTTCAGCTTGTCCTCATAGGGTAACACTTTTTGTTCTTGGTTGAACCAAAGGGTCCACTTTGAGCCCCTTCTGAAGGTTCCACCTACAACCCAACAAAGAGAGTTAATATCTAGAACCATTTGTTAAAGGTTCCGTCCAGAGCCCTCTTTAAATGGTTGCCCAGAGAAGACCCCCTAACCCAGAACAGTTGATTGGATTTCTATCCAGAACCCTTCCACCTTAGAATGAGGGTTACAGAGGGGTTCTGTCTAGAACTCTTTTTATATGCAAAGGGCTTCATCTAGAACCCACCTGGAGCATCTACCGAGAACCTGTATATATACCAAGTAGTCTGACACACCAGATGCACACTGCAGGTATAAGTCCTTCCACTGGCAGCGGTATTGCATCGTCCCTTATCTGCATTTTCAAAGTCCCCGAGAAACGAGAACAACCTCCCAACTGAAAACCGTAAATTAGCGCCTGGGATGCTAATGATACGAACATAAACAAGCTAACAGCTGTTACCTTTTCTTTTTTTCAGTGATGTAGTCATTTTAATGCCAGGGCTCGTCTCCTGATGTGCAAATGTTCCACTAAAACAAGCTCCCCCTCAGCACTATTTTGCAGTAGCACCGTCGGCGTATCCTGGGTTTATAGCACCGCCCCAGAAGTTTGTGATTGGTTTAAAGAAATGCAAACAAGGCAGGATGTTTTTTTCCTACTAAAGCAGAATGTGTATGTGTGGTGCGTGGTTCTAGTTTTTGTCTAATTTGATACAAAGTGTGGCTTATTACATCTTATTAGTGTACTGTATAATAAAGTGTGGCCAAAACTTCTACTCCCTCGACACATGGTTTGCTCCTCTTGCTCTGCCACAGCGGCGTGATGATAAACAGTCTTGTCTCTCATTGGCAGCCCACTGCAGAGTTGCAATCAATCTGGTCATACCAAGCAGTCTGCCTATCCCAGCAGGACAAGCTAGACAAACTACAGGACCGGCCAGAGGGGCCCCACCGGCTCGCAAGTGCTCACTCTTGCTTTTATTGACAGAAACCTTCTCTTTCGGCCGTTCTTCTTCCTGCTTTTCCTCTCTCCATCTCTTGCCCCGGGTCACTTTGCTGGAGTCTGAATCACATCGGCCTCTCCTTCTTGTTCTCTTCACTCAATCACTTTCCTTTGATCCTGGGTTCACGTACACTCTCCCTACCGTCTTTCATTCCCTCTGTACTCTTAAAACATCTGAGCAACCTCTGACAACCACCTACTGTTGTCTTTCTTCTCGATCCCTCTTGTTGTTTTGCCCCTTCCATCCCTCATTTTCCCTTCCTCCTCTATCCCCCACTCTCTGCCTCCTAATGCCCTCCTGTGGAGCCACAGAAGTCTGTATTGATGGCAACACTTGGCCATGGTGCGTGAGCGTGTGTCACGGTTCCTCAGCTCCCACTGCACAGTCATTGTGGCTGTAATGCCATAATTACCTCCCATTATGGGCAAGAGAGGGGGACAGTGAGGTAGTTTAGAAGAGACAGAGGCAAGGAGGAAGGGGAATGGACGTGAGGAGAGATGGATGAGGGGGAAGATGGAGTTGGATGGTGAGATAAGTGAAGGAGAAGATGCTGGAGTCAGACAGAGTGAGGAAAAGATGTAAAGATGTTTGAGGATTAGTATGCTGGTAAATAGATCAATCAGATTGGTGCATTCTTGTTTGTGTGTGTGTTTGTGATAGAGAGAGTGTGTGTGTGAGAAAGAGACAGCCTGCGACCGTGTGTCTCAGGGGACGGCCTGCTCTTGGCCTCTGTCGTGGGGGGCCACATCAGTAGAGATGTAATGGTTCAGGCTTCATTGGACACACACAGATGGGTCTGTCACTTAGGCTACAGCAGACGGCACACACAGGTGGAAAAACAGATCAGGCAGCAGCACTTTAGAGGCATGGAAACAAATATAATTGGAGCTCAGACACTCAGATAATGAGCTGTTGCCTTCAATGTGATTGAAAATCTCTGCTAATGTCAGTTCTGGTTTCAAAGGCTTTAATAAACCACCTACAAATAATTTTATGTAGCTGCCGTAATTAAAGGAGAAATGTAATATATTTACTAAAATGACCATGATATGTTATCAGAGAAGGAACTTGCTTTTCATGCAATTTCCATTCTGGTACATAACGTCTGTTTTTGTTTGCCGATTCACTTCACATGGAGCTAAAATAAATACTGAATATTCGCCGAGTGAGTTAATGGGGTCTCACATCAGGGACCGCAGCCTGGATCCGAGCACACTTGACCCCAAAGTCCAGTTCGTTTGATTAGTGTAATTACTACGTTCAGGCGGGGAGGACATCAGACACAGAAACACTACAGAGAATACGGTCAGTTTTCAAAATAAAAGACCCAGTGCAGACCAATTCTAAAAAAAGACATAAAAAACAAACTATTTAACTACATAGCCTATTTACCCATATAAGCACAAAAAGTGAGGACAGAGGATCAGATTGATCAAATCTGAGCAAGTCAGCATAAACAGGCAGACAAAACACTGCTGTGTGGAGGATGGATCAAAACTGTGGCGCAGACATGCCTTGCCCAGTGAAATCAACAGGTTACGGTGTAGGACTCGTCATCAAAACAAAGTGTGTTGGGCTCATCATGCACTCCTCTAGCGTCAGTGTCTGTGCAACCTGCAGGCAACCTGTTTGAGCTTCAAGTCTGGGGAGGAGGAGCACTCACTTCACCTGTCTTATGTCTCCTTATATCTTAAATTTATGCCGTCTGTGGCTCACTATTTGGACTGCAGTACCCATTTCTGATCACTAGGGTCATACATAATTCACTTTTAAGCTCATCTCATCTCATTTAACTAATTTAGAATTTCAGCATTAATGTTTTAAGAAGAGAAAATAGTTGGATCTGTAATAAAAAAGAAAATATTCTTTTTAATATATATGTGTTTGATATTCTCTTTCTGTAATTTCAGTTGCATCCCCTAATGTGTTCTATTTCTGTCAGAGCAGGTGTTCTCTAATACTGAACATCTCATTATATGACAATATGTTCAACTGGTTAGCGGTTACACAAGCATATGTGTCTATGTTTGAGAGTGTACACAGCAAAAGGGCCTTTAAATAACTGGATAACATTGCTTTAGGTCACGTCAGGAAGCCCACCAGGATAGCGTAAACATGCAAATAAGAATGTGCTCACACATATAACTACCCCATTTAAGTTTGACAGAGGTGGTAACACTTTCATATTCCTATCGTAACCCTGGGGCAGACACAGAGAAAAATGCAATTGCCTGCAATTCATTCAGTGGTGAAGGATGATTAATATTCTATAAAATGGTTTATGTATTCGTATTCAAAGCCTGCGGGTTTGAGCGCAGAGACGACACCAGCGTTGAGTTGGTGTAGGCATGATAAAGTCCACACAGCCCGGCAGGCATGGAGGATTGTGGGTGAGGATTGTGAGTGTGTGCATGTGTGTGTTTGTAAGCAACAGAAAGTGCAGAGCAGAGCCGCTGGAGACTTTGAAGGCAAAGAGCTGATTCCTAATTAATTTTCCTCTGAAAGCTACATTTACATGCAGTACAGAAAAAAGAAGATGTGTGAGGAAAAGCCAACTGTGGTTCAAGAGTATAAAAGAGTAAGCTGCATGAAAAGAGTAACAATATAAAAATACATTCATTTAGAGTTTTGTAGGAAAGTCGTATTCATACGGTCCTGCTCTTGAAACTCATTAAACTGTTCACCCTGTTCCTTTTTACAGCCTGGCTTAATATTTTCAAGTAGATAATCTCCATTTGTAATTTTATATCAGATCGTGACTGGAAAGATACACTGTAAGAATCAGAGAACAGCATTATAAAGAACTAAGAAATAAGAAGATCAGATTTAATTTCTTTACCTGATATGGCGTGAAATTAGGCAGTAATGAACAGGGGGGTTAAGATTTACTTTTAAAAATCCATTAAAGTTAAAATTCATGCTAATGATGGTCTGCCTCTTCATGCTGGTTATTGCAGATATTCACTTTTCTCTTTTTAATATCTTTAAAGGGGAAATCTTCCTTATAAATTGAGTTTTTGTTGAGTTCATCCAGTGCTTTTGACTTAAAGGTAGTGTTAACATTCATAGTCATCTGTTTTCATTTGGCTTGAAGTCACAGCATCACAACTGATATTTATGATGTCAGGTGGCAGCATACTGTAGTTTGTCTTGACATTTACGCTGAGGATGAGCCCCCACTACTTTTTGAAATCACTGTTTAAGGTTGCTTTCTCATCTTCAGCTAACATTGACACATTAAAATTATGCCTTCACTTATCTTTATTTTGTCATATTTTAGTGCAGTGATATTGGATCTTGTCATTGCTGGTCTGACTGACATGCACTGGTGCTTTCTATGTGAGACTGGCATTGTTGAACTGACATGGTGTTACAGCTGTGGATGTGATGGCTGACGGTGATGATGGCTACTTGTTTGCCATTTTAAGCTAAGGATTTTCATATTGTCGGCTCTGCAGTAGCTTAATCTGTGACCTTTTGATGTGCAGTTTTTCCCAACCCAGCCTTATTATCTGCTTTGACATTATACTGATCCTCCCATTAACTTGTTTGTACAAGCTTGTTATAGATGATAAATTAATCTTCTTGTATACTGATACCTCCATTAAGTTGCCTAAAAGTGCATAATGTCCCCACTATTTTTCAACACAAGTGACACCCTCGATTCAAATCCATCGTCATGCAATGATGACTGTGACTAAAATGTTAAGGGAACAGTTCATCCCAAAATCAAAAACACATATTTTTTTATTTGTGTTTTGGAGATATCAGCTGTAGAGATGTCTGCCTTGTCCCCAGTATATTGTGGTGCTCAAAGCCCCAAAACGTACATTTTATCTCCAACTACTCATGGGCAAGACAGCTCAACCGAGAGGGACGCAATTTATGTTTACATATTGCGTTGTAACAAGCATGAGCCTCTCGTCCATGAGTAGATGCACGCTTCCTTCTGCACAGTGATACGGTTCCTACCTGAAACTTTTCACTGCAAAGTCTGTGGATTTTCTTGCGCAGGAGTTCTCAAAGTTTTGATGATTTAGTGACCAAGCATGTGATTGAAAGCCCCACAGGAAAACCCATGAACTAGTCGTAGGATTTGGGATGATTGGTCTCATAACGGCATTTAAATTAAATTCCTTGAGCACCGAATCCTCCATCCTGTCGGCAGATAAGGCACTTTATCTGTCACTCGAGGTTTGACAAAGTGAGAGATTATCCATTTTTCCTGAAACCTCGTTTTATGCTCAACCATATCCCTTTTTTCCCATGGTGGCTTTTCTATCTCATTTCCACATTAAACTGCCGAGTTGTCCACCGATATACAGCTCGAGCATTGATGACAGAACGTAACTCCCATGACATTCACAAGGTGCCATTAGTTGTCATGCTACCAGTAGCTTTCTAGAAGAATTCATTCATTCCTAACCTGACAGAAGCTTTTAGGGGGGCACAGTTTGATGCACTGACTGAGTAGTGTACTATCAAAAGTCTTCAAATGGCCCATGAATGATTAAAATATAATGCATGTATTTCTTGTCACGTTCGCGGACCACACAAAATGTTTCAGAAGGCTGCCACTGTCCCCACAGGCTGCGCTTTTAGAATCTCTAATCTTGAGTAACAGTCATGATTTCTGCAAAGAAACACTTTTGAGTTTTTCAAATGTATTTTGGTTTTGGCACTTTGAGCACGATAAGCCGAGTTCCATTATATTGGAGAGAAGTATCTCCAAAACTCTGCAGCTCACAACAAACCGATCTAGATGGATACTACACTAAAAAGGAAAAATATGTACTTTTGATTTCTGGGTGCACTGTCCCTTTAAAGTAGATCTGTTTACTCGCATGGATTACCTACCTGAAAAACGGTGGCACAAACTGATTTTCATAGTGTATAAAAATGGAATGGAAAGCGTTTGACACTGATGTAAGAAAAATAGTCATTTGTAGAAATAAATCATGCACAACACTGTGTTAGTCTTTGAAGAAAAGCAAGACAAATTTCAGTGGATTATAGCGGTTTTCCTCTTGGGCCTCGCAGTACAAATAATACTGAACAAATTGGAATAGAACAAACAGAATTATAAAGCACATTATTTGTGCTGTGCTGAAAATTATATTCTGGGAGGCTTTGGGAACATCTCTATGACATTGAATTAGTGAGTGACTTGAGGGGATCAGGCATTTTTTTGTGGGCGATATTAGGCTACATAAGTTTTATTTGAACAAAGGGCTTACAGCTGTGGATCAGAAAATGTCCCCATATCCCAGTTTAATCACCAAAGCTTTTGTCCTAGTGCTGCAGGAGTGGTTTCATTATTCACTGTCGCTGGAGCAGCTCTAGGATTTTACTGTAGATTTCATTTCAATCAGGACAAACTTCACCATGAGTGAACAAATATTTTATTGACATAGCGATGAGGAGAATGGTAATTAGACCAATCATGAAGTCGTCATATTTTAAAGGGATAGTTCAGATTATTCAGTGTATTAGCAACAGCACGGCCCCAGTTTGGAGAAGCTAAACAATGTACTGCAGTGGACAGGATCAGCCGCTAAACATATTCTAGCCACTTCAAAGAAAGGCCCGTCTAAAAAGAATCAATATCAGATTAAGTGCACTGCTGTCAAATGTTGCTCACTCACTTAACCCGACTTCACTGGTGAAATCGGGCGAAATGGGAGTTACTGATCTACCGCTGCCTTGATCTTTGTTTGTTTGTGTGCCAGTGAAAAAAGCCCCAATGAATTCAGAAGATCGTTTGTATTTTTCCTTTTAATGAGGAAAATAGGTGCGAGAATATTTCCTCTCTCGACATTTTGTGAGTTCATTTTGTTTATTTTGTCGCAGCTGGCACACGTTTCCCAGTCTTCAGCTTAAGGGTTTAACCACAATTGTCTTCTTTTTTAATTTTATTTTTAAAAAATCAGCAGAAAGAAACAAGATACATACAGTACATAGTGATTGGGAAGTTAAAGAAAATAACAGAAATGTGCAGGAGAATACAAATTTGAAAATGGTTTAGCCCATACAACGTTACAGTATGAGATATATGGATAGATCACTGTGTAATATGGATTAAGACGGATTTATCTTGATAACAGATGCTGTATTCTTCTGATGACTCCAATGTTTTTGAGATTTTCATCTGTAAGAATTCCAAGAAATTTAGTGACTGTAACCGCTGCTAAAATATTATTGAAAATATATACATTAGGGAATGTTTTTCCTGGCACGTAGGTTTCTGGACAGAGAAGTCAAGTATGAACTTTTCTTTAAATTGGGTGATAATTTGTTTGCCTTAAACCAGATGTCAATTTTGCTTAATTCTGTTCATTTCTGCCATAATTTTTTGTCCATCTGGTCCATCTGGCAGCTGGTATGCGATCAAACTAAAAGCAGTGAAAATATTCTAAATATAGCTCAGACTTAAAGTTATATTGATTTTTTTTTTCTCCCTGGGTTGGCATTTTTCAGGTGGCTAAAATACATTTTGCTGCTGGCCCTGCAGTATATTGCTTAGCTTCCTACACCAGTACTCCTGTGGCTTCTCCAGACTGGGAGCGTGTCGACCACTGTGTACTGTAGGTAACACATTAACTATGGATAAGTACCTCATACAACCCTGAGTAGTATAGGAGCGGACTTCTGATGAGCTCAAACCTGGGCACTGGATCTGATGAAATGGAGGTGAATGGGGTGGATGAAGGTTGCAACGATTCTGCACTGAAATGAAAGCTGACAGCAGCAGAGGTGAAAAGAGATTTTAGCTAAATCTGGTTTAATTGAAAGAGAGAATGTCCATAGTCAGGTGATTAAGGAGAGAGAGAGTGAGAAATATGAATGAATGTAGCGTAAAGAAGTCTTCCTGATTGATGCCAAACTTCATTATTACTGCAATCCATCTGTCTCCTTCTCAGTTTAGAGGAGACAAGCTCAAACCCACAAATTAAAGCTGTGGGACACCACAAAAAGACTTGATGTACAGTATATTCTCTGGGCTGGATTTCCCCTATCTAAAAACTGAAGTGGACGAATGACAGTTATTTCCTGAGGATGAGTATGAACTGGGTTGACTATGACCCGGATCTTGTAAACTGTGCTGCCAGCGGCTGACCACACAGATGACCTTTATGATGCAGTCAGTGACCCGCTCTATAGGCACAGAGGCGGGTATGTGACACCCATATTGTTCAGCACCATTTCCTGTATCTTCGCCCCGTCTGCAGTGAGCATGACAGATTTCCCTCCCACAGAGTTACTGTCAGAGTGGGTGGTATTGTGCCTGGCACCCAGTCAGGGAGAATCCACTGTGATAGACAAAAACACACATTAGAGGACATGGTCCCTCTGCAACTCTTCAAGGGACATAAACAAGGAGCAGCAGCTCATTTGATCCTGTTACAACCAACACTTCCAGTGCACACTGCCTGGAGAGGTTTTATACTAACTACTCTCCACTTGCACTATGTAGTCTGACGAGGGTTTGGAAGTAATACAATACATGTAACAGAATACAGTATTCAAAAATTACAAAATATGACTAACTGTATTCCATACAAATATAGTTTAAATTGGTGGTATTCTGAATGCAGTTACTGTCTTTAAAAATAGATTACTTGAAAGGATAACTTTATTTTGTTTTTGTTCATTTGCTCGAAAATTCATACGAGGCACACATTTACCATAAACAGATGGGGAAAAGGTTTGTTATATTACAGCGTAGTACAAGCTCTGTTTTTTTTTTTTTTTTTTTTTTTTTTACCAACAAAGCAGCTTTCACAGCAAAAGCCTTCGTGTCTAATTTGAAGAATCACCTTCAGGTAACTTAAAGGGATAGTTCACCCAAAAATGAAAGTTCAGTCATTATCTACTCACCCTCATGCCAAATGAAGGTTGGGTTTGGTTTTGTAGTCCACAAAACACTACTGGAGTTTCACAGGAAAACTGTGTTGCAGAATCTCCCAAACAATGGAAGTGAATGGTCTCATAAAGCCCCAACATGCTAAGGTGTTTATTACAACATGTTATTTATAAATGTTATTTACACCATGTTTTTAGTCTGAATCTTCACTGTAGATCCTTAGGTTGGAGCCACATTCATGTGCACATGCACCCTGAACTGGGTGTGTGGGTGGTGTGCAAACGGTATGTCGGGACTTTAGGAGACTTGGATTATGCCAGATGAGCAGTATGGATGCATTTTATGTTTTCTTTCCAGTTGTTTTTTATGTTTGAAGACTCACTGACATTCACTTACTTTGTTTGGGAGATTCTGCAGCGCTGTTTTCCTGTGTAACTCCAGCAGTGTTTTGTGGACTGCCAAAAAAAAAAAACTCAATCAGCATTAGGGTGAATAAATAATGACTGAATTTTCATTTTTGGGTGAACTATCCCTTTAAGTTCTTTTTTTTTTGTCACTCTAGTGTGTTCTGTCATGCTAATGAGGGTCATCATTTTATTTGTCAAGAATGAAGATGACGATGCTGTTAGCTAATGAATGTCCCTAATGGTTATCTAAGACGCTGAGGTGATCAAAATGCCCCAAAACACTACATACAAAACAAACAGTAAACAATACTATTAACAATATGTACCAAGCTACCTTTGACCATCGAAGGAACTGACTTAAGGATGAAAGATCACCAAGTTTGGAGCCAAAGGTAATGTTACTAAAGTGCTGACAGGAAGTAAAGAGATGTACATCTCATAAAATGCAGACATCACACTACATTGTGCAAGTAGAGCACTGAGGTCACTGAGTGATCCTGTATTACATCTAATGCAAGTACAATCGATGATATGAAAATGATGAACAGAAAATGATGTTAGGATGAATCATAATCATTAGCTCATTTTAGTGACTCTATGTGTCGTATATTGAGCATCAAAGCCAGTTAACGTCAGCTATCAACATAACTTACAGTAGTGTTGAATTCCCAGAAAACGGCTAAATCACTGCACAAACCCTGCACTGTGACTCACACTTTACTTTATGTATCAGTGCCTGGAAAACAGCTGTGTGATCGTCTGCAGCTCGGCCAGGAGGAAAGAGGCCAAGAAAGAGCAGGAGACAGGATGAGAGCTGAAGGGGAGTGGAAAGGAGGGGTGGGGGTAATAGAGATATACGGCGAGATAAGAGTGGACAGAGATGGAAGGTGCATATAGACAGAGAGACTAAAAAGAGTGAAACAAAGGGGTAGATCAAAGCATCATGGGGGGACGTGATGGATGGAGCTTGAGTGCATCTTTCATTCATTCTTCCCTGCAATGCCGGGGCCAGACATGAGAATTCATACAAGATTACAGCTACCTTCACTTTCTGTCTCTCCCACTCCCTTTTTTCTCCCTCTGCCAATACGTTGCTATTATTCCCCGGGGCTATATGTTACCCATCCCCTGACTTTGGAATTAAAGTGCTCCCCTCCTCCTCCTCTACTTCTAATCTGTTCTCTTCATTATTCTTTCATTACACATCTCCGCTCCCTTTGTAGTGCCTCCATGTCTCTGTTTCTCTTTATCCCCTTGCTTTAGGCTGACGTGTCAAATATTCTCCCTGTCAGGTAGCCTAATTTTTGACACGGGGTGGGGGTGGTAAATCACAGAAAACAAGGGACCATAAAGTGGGCTGTCTGATTTATATTTTTGCAAGGTGTGACAATTTGCCTATAAGGACCTGCAACGAGTGTCACATTACTGCATGATTTTATTTCTCTTGAAGTGTAAAAATGCTGACAAGTCTCAGTGCTAGCAGATAGGTTTTGCTTGCATGTTATCACCTTTTATATAATTTTAGCAACCACAGAGCTGTTTGACATGCCATGAAAGGTTCGTATAGAAAACTAGAATTAACCGTCTCACAGCTGTATGCCTCTGCCAACCAGTCAAATTGCAGTTTACTTTCATGTCTGTCCAGACTCATATATGTGGTGAAGGCACTAAAGGCATTAAATAGAAGGTATTAAGTGTATATTGGCCAAATGGAAGTTATTACTATATTGGCATGTATGACTCCAGTGAGTAATTTCCAATGAGAAACATGCTGCCATCACTTAGACTATTTTTACAGAGGAGCACAGAGGACTGATAGAGAGCTAAACATAATGACATCACAGTGAAGTTGACCTTTGACCTTTTGGATATAAAATGTCATCACTTCATCATTTTATCCTATTAAATGTTTGTGTGAATTTTTTTGTGAGGTCACAGTGACTTTGACCTTTGACAACCAAATTCCAATTAGTTCCTCATTGAATTTAAGTGGACATTTGAGGCGGATGTAAGCCAATTAACAGGTGTTAACAAGGTGTTCTGGAGATATCGCATTACAAGAATCAGACCTGTATGAAGATACAGTGACCTTGAACTTTGACCACCAAATTATAATCAGTTCATCCTTCAGTCCAAGTGAACATTTGTACCACACAAAAGTAAATTCCCTCAAGGTGTTCCTGAGATTTCGCATTCACGAGAATAGGACGAACGTGAGGTCACAGTGACCTTGAACTTCGATCACCAAAATATAATCAGTTCATCCATGAGTCTATGTGGACATTTGTGCCAGATGTAATGAAATTCCTTCAAGGCGTTCCTGAGATATCGTGTTAACAATAATAGGGCGGACATGAGGTCATAGTAACTTTTAGCTTTGACCTTTGTCCACCAAAATCTAAACAATTAATCCTTGAGTCAAAGTGGGCATTTGTGCCAAGTTTAAACAAATTCCATCAAGGTATTCTTGAGATACCACGAATACAATGGATGGACAGACAACCCGAAAACATACTGTGGCTCTGTGTCTGTTTCTCTGTCTATTGGTCAGTTTACTTCTTTTCCTCAGTTTGCGTGACTGAAACATCTCCACAACTATTGAATGGATTGACGTTAAAATTTGCACAGACATTTACAGTTCCCAAAGGATCAATATTATTGACTTCAGTTAACCCTGTGCCTTTCTCTCTAGCAGCACCAGCAGATCAAAGTTTTCACTTATCCAACCAAATATCTCTGAATATCTTCTGAAGGGCTTGGCACAAACATTTTGTTTTTGTACAGATATTCCCAGACAATGTATTGTAATGACTTTGAGATCCCCTGACTTTTTCCTCTAGCACCACTGAGAGGTTTTTTGTGGCTGTCTCAAAAAGCTATTAAATGTATTGCCATGAAGTTTGGCACAGACAGTAATTTCTCCCTCAGGATGAATTGTAGCTTAAAGTGGAACCACACAGATTTTACACATCAAAGTCTGTTTACAGGTTTGAAGCCCTTTGTGGCTCCAGAGGAAGTCATTGCATACGTTTGAAAATGAAAAACAATCCGGGGATGTGTGGTGGAAAACAAGCTAATCAGACCTCTGTAACCCACTCCTCATCTGTGCTTGAGGTTAGCAGCTCAAAGCTACTTTAGCCAATGCTGCCATAACACATTTACACCTCCACCTAAAATTTTAGCAGCAGTCAAGTTGGATTGTGGGTAATGTTGGTGCCAGTTTTTGACAAGGAAAAGGAATACATTTAAAAAAAAGACAATTTTCCCACTGACGCTACATCAGTCGATGCTTTTTTCACACTGCTTATTACGAGTCAGGCAATTTTTCACGAGTGCAATGCTAAATTGGTGGAGTACTCTTAACTTTTCATTTAACACCATTACCAGGTAAAAATTTCAATCTCTTCAATAATTTATGAGGAAATACCTGCAAAACTAATGACATTCCCAACAGACTCTGCTGTAATTTGTGTTTAGCAGCATAAAAACAGTCAGAACTCTCATACACAATATCACTTACTGCTGAAATGGTTTATTTATTTATAACTTTTTGGTCTGTCTGACCTTCATCTTAGCAGCCTCAAAACAACATCCATAGAACCTCAAAGCCCCCAAAAGTCAAAAGATAGAAAAAAAAAGGGTGGTCTTTGACCAAAATACAAGGTTAAGTAGTCAAAAAGGTCTGTGAAATGTTCCTGTGGACTGGCAGATCTGGGTTGTGGTTCATGTTTTTAAAAATTGGCGACCAGAAGGCGTGCATCATTTATCAGGGTATCAGACTGTTCAAATAACCCAGGAAAGATTGTTGCATGGTGCTGGAAAGGTGCCTTCAGCTGATTGTCAAAACCTCAATAGAGATTCCATCCTGGTTATGGAAGACTGGACCAGCTTTGTATTCTTGCAAGGATACCGAGGGTTCATGGGAGTTCAACCATCCAGTCCACATGTGTTTTTGGGACTTGGAGAAGGCTCATGAATGTGTCCCCCTGGGTTCCATGGGGGGGGGGGGGGGGGGGGGGGGGGGGGGGGGAATGGGAGGGGGGGGGGG
>JAJHUR010139643.1:1053-14365 GCA_027495735.1 Lutjanus campechanus
ATTTATTTTTAATTATTTTACTTAACTTTTATTTCGTCTCATTTTATTATTTATGTATTAGTTTATTTTCTTATGGTTTGTACTATCAACAGTATTCTCAGGAACATTTAATTCGGGGGGTGGAGATAATACCCAGAGAAGTGTATGCATGGGGAAGAAATTAGGAAGAGTTTGCAACTGCTGTTTAAATCAGCTGCATTTGGGGTCATGTCGAGGTGGTTTGTTATTGTTCTTTTTTGTTCTGTGAAGATTTTATGGGGTTATAGGGACAGGTGGGGAGGTCGTTATTTTCTAAACATAGGCACACACTTAGGATTATCGGTTCCTTTTCAACATTTTCCTTTTCTAAATGGCAATGGCTAGACAGGCTAATATTCTGAGCTGGAATGTCAAGGGTCTCAATAATATTGTTAAAAGAAAGAAAGTGCTCTCCCATCTTAAACATTTAAAGGCAGATATTGTTTTCTTACAGGAAACCCATTTGCGGTCCTCTGAGCATTCTAAATTTCTTTCTGGGTGGGCGGGGCAGTGCTTTCACTCTATCTTCCTGGCCAGGGCAAGGGGTACGGCCATCCTTATATCAAGAGACGTATTGTTTGAACCAACCCAAACCATAGCCGACAGCAATGGCAGGTTCGTAATCGTGTCTGGGAAACTTTTTGGTACAAATGTGGTCTTGGCTAACATCTACGCTCCAAATGTGGATGATGCTGCTTTTTTTGAACAGGTATTCTCCAGGCTCCCTAAGCTGGACTCGAGTTTTCTAATCTTGGGGGGTGACCTCAATTGCTGGTTCGATCCAGAACTTGATCGCTCTTCCACCAAACCAGTCACTAGGAGTAAGTCAGCCTCATACATCCAATCCTTTCTGTCGGAGTGCGGAATTTCTGACATCTGGCGCCTCCTTCATCCTAAAGATAGAACGTACTCATTTTTCTCCCACATTCACCATTCTTACACCAGGATAGACCACTTTTTTGTTGACGACAGAATCGTTCCCCAGATCAGCTCATGTGATTATCAAAGCATAGTTATTTCCGACCATGCCCCTTTGGTAATGTCAATGAATTTTCCTGGAATTCCCGGCGATTAGATTCAACACTTCTCTCAGACGAGAATTTTGTTAAGTTTATGGAGGAGCAGATCTCCTTTTTCCTTGATACCAACAATACTCCAGATGTATCGGCGCTCACAGTGTGGGATGCGCTCAAAGCCTATATGAGAGGCCAAATAATTTCGTTTACGGCAAATATGAAAAAAAAACTCGCAAAAAGAACAATCAGCCCTTCTATCTGAAATCCGTGACGTAGACAAGGAATATGCCCAACACCAGACCCCAGAGCTTTACAATAAAAAGATTGACCTCCAGACCAGATTTGATCTTTTGTTTACTCATCAAACACAAAACATCCTATTAAAAAATAACAGCTTAATGTATGAACATGGGGAGAAATCAGGGAAAGTACTTGCTAATTTGCTCAAGGGACGCAGAGCCAAACAACTTATAGCTGGAATCCGCTCCGATAATGGAGAAATTACTTCCGACCCTACTGAGATCAATAACGCTTTCAGGAACTTTTATTCCCAATTATATTCCTCCGAATTTGACGGGGATGAGACTAAAATTAGCTCCTTTCTCAACCCACTACCCATCCCTTCTATCCCACCAGACCTAATTAAGAAGCTAGAGGCTCCTATAACCCAAGCAAAATTAGCTCAAGCCATTTCCGTAATGCAGTCTGGGAAAACACCGGGACCAGACGGTTTTCCCACTGAATTTTTTAAGCAATTTTCAAAGCCCCTTTCATTACAATTTGCATCTGTTCTGCTCGAATCACACCAGCATGGATCACTTCCACCATCACTGACGGAGGCAATTATAACATTTATAGTGAAAAAAGGAAAAGACCCAGTAGACTGCGCCTCCTACCGTCCTATCTCGCTGCTTAACACGGACGCTAAAATCCTGGCAAAAGTCTTAGCCCTCAGACTGGACGAAGCTCTTCCTCACATCATATCCACTGATCAAACGGGTTTTATCAAAAACCGCCATTCGTTTTCTAATATCCAACGCCTTCTCGATGTACTGTATACGCCCTCTCACGACCAAATTCCAGAGTGCATTGTTTCTATAGACGCGGAGAAGGCGTTTGATCGTGTTGAGTGGAGATATTTGTTTTCAGTTTTGAATAGGTTTGGCTTTGGCCCTATGTTTATAGGATGGATCAAACTGCTTTATACTGCTCCCACTGCGTCGGTTCAAACAAATGGCATTACTTCCCGACCCTTTTCACTAAGTCGTGGAACACGCCAAGGTTGCCCACTGAGCCCAATTCTTTTTGATATAGCTATAGAGCCGCTAGCAATTGCGCTCAGAGATAACACTGGCATCTTGGGCATCAATAGGGGCGCCATAAAACATAAAGTCTCTCTCTATGCGGATGATCTCCTGTTATATGTTTCGGACCCCACAAACTCCCTAACTGCGGCGATGTTTAGCACATTCGGTCCCCTGTCCGGCTACAAAATTAACTTACACAAAACAAAGCTGTTCCCGGTAAATGTTGAGGCCCTGGACGCTGACTATAGCAATATACCCTTTAAGATCGAGAAACGACAGTTCACTTACTTAGGCATAGAGGTCACCCATAAATTTAAAAACCTTTTCAGGGAAAACTTCATACCTCTGCAAAATCAGGTTAGAACTTCCTTACAACAGTGGTCACCCCTAACATTGACTCTAGCTGGCCGAAAAAACTCGGTGAAAATGAACATTTTGCCAAAGTTCATTTATTTATTTCAATGTCTGCCTGTTTTTGTTCCCAATTCCTTTTTCGCTTCTTTAGACTCCACTATTTCCACATACATATGGCAGAACAAGAGATCCCGTATAAACAAAACAGTACTTCAGAGATCAAAGAAAGATGGAGGTATGGGTCTCCCCAATATGCGCTACTACTATTGGGCAGCAAACATCCACTCCCTTGCTTTCTGGCACCAGTACAACCTTCGATCAGATGGCCCGGAATGGACAACTGTGGAGCTGAACTCAGTTCAAAACATGTCACTTTCTGCACTACTCGGTGCCCCACTCAACCATCCGGTACCCCAACAAATAAAAAACCCAGTCATACATTCCACTCTGAGGGTGTGGACCCAGTTTAGGAGAACATTTGATTATGCTGGATTCTCTCTTCTTAGCCCTATTGCCTCCAACCATTTCTTCACTCCGTCACAGTATGATACCTCTTTCATAGACTGGCATAAAAAGGGCATCACTTCATTCACAGACTTATTCAAAGGTAACAGTTTCGTCTCCTTTGAGGAACTCTCAAAGAAATTCAATTTGCCCAAAACACAATTTTTTCGTTATTTACAGGTTAGGGATTTCATGCGTCATGTTCTACCACATTTCCCCGACAAGCCTAACCCCAACCCAATTGACACTTTTCTCTCGTTGAATCCTACATCGAAGGGCGCCCTTTCAACATTGTACCAAAAGGTCACCGGGTTGCGGCATTTATCATTGGACAAGACTAGAGTCGCATGGGAACAGGACTTAGGGCATTCCATAGCTGCTGACCGTTGGGACTCAATACTAGGATCGATTCATAAATCGTCTCTATGTGCAAGACATTGCCTAATACAATTTAAAGTGGTTCATAGAGCCCACATGTCAAAGGTCAAATTGGCCAGCATGTACTCAGATATCACCCCCACCTGTGATAGATGCAAGCTACAGGACGCCACTCTATATCCCATGTACTGGCTGTGCCCTCGATTACAAGTTTTTTGGAACAAAGTTTTTGATACTCTTTCAATAATTCTGAAGCATAGGATAGATCCAAATCCTATGCTTGCTTTGTTCGGTGCCTCTGGGGATGACGTTGCCCGGATGACCTCTACCGAGCGCCATGTGGCCTCCTTCTCCTTGCTTCTGGCTAGGCGGGCCATTTTGCTTAAATGGAAGGGAACGGCCCCGCCCACACACATTCAGTGGCTCCGAGACATTATGCACTGCCTTACTCTAGAGAAGATAAGGTTTTCAGTCAGAGGCTCGGAGGGCAAATTTTATAAGACCTGGCAATCCTTCTTGAACTATTTTCATGACTCTCATTCAGTGTAGACTACAACAGGAAAGAATAAATGCAATGAACCCTTGACGTTTGAGGAGCTCAAGGTTTAGATTTTATTTTGCCTGCCATCTACCTTTTGTTTTTAGTAAACCCACTATCGGGTTCTTTTGGTGTGCCTTTTTTACTTTACACTTCAAGATTTTGGGGGGGGCTGTTGTGTTGTGTTTTTGTTTTGTTTTTTTTTCGGGGGGGGGGGTGTCAGTGCTCTACCTCAAGATCGGGTAGATCTATTTCCCTTTCTGTAAATTTTGTAAGATAACAAATTTGGATATCACTTACTTCAGCCCATACTTAATGCTTTGGGGAGGGTATGTTTGGTATTATTATTGTGATACTCATTTTCAATGTATCGTCGTTTCTATGTTCCTTGTGGAAATAATAATAAAAAAGATTTGAAACGAAACCTGGATACAACACTGATGATGTGTCCAAGTTAGCGCATCACAAGATGCATTTCGAATTGTATTGCTCTGGTGCAACCAGTGACAATCAGGAACAGACTGGTTGATAACTGCAATGACATCTGGAGAGACAGAGGACAGCCAGTGAGACGGTGACCAGGGTGGGGAGGGTTGGCAGCCCAAACCACATCTTCTCAAAGGAAGAGCCCAAAGTCAAGCTACGAAAACCACAAAGGAGAAATACCCCCAGGGGTGCCCGAGAAGGGGGGGGGGGCATTCACGCACCATCAGCTGCCAACGAGTGGAACCGGCAGAGCCAAGCAGCACCAGCACCAACTGTTCAGGACAACACTCCACCAGCCTACTCAAGGATTTAGTGGCCCCACTCCTCAAAGAAAAGTGCATGGCATCAGTTTGATGAGGACGTCGAGCAGATCTTGGAGGGGGGATGTAGACCGCTGACTTGCTACTGTGACCGCAATCATAGTGAGCATCGCTGCAGAGAGATTTGGGATGAAAGAGGCCAAGAGGCGCATGGGAACATGCGAGGCTCTAATAACTCCATCAGAGCTAACAACAGACTTTGATCTGAAGGAGGCCAGTCTGAGGCAAGTGGAGGAAGTGGTGAGGAGGGTAAGGGCCAGTGCTGCACCAGGCCCCAGCGGAGTGCCCCATAAGGTCTATAAGAACTGCCCTATGCTACTCCACCAGCTTTGGAGGGCCTTGAAGGTGATCTGGAGAAGAGGGAAGATCACCCACACTTGGAGATATGCGGAAGGGGTGTTTATTCCAAAAGAGGAGGGATCTGAGAAGGTCGACCAATTTCAGAGCATTTCTCTGCTCAGTGTGGAGAGCAAGATCTTCTTCAGCATCGTGGCTAAGAGGCTCACCCGCTACCTGCTAGACAACAACTACATGGACACCTCGATACAGAAAGGAGGTATACCAGGTGTCCCAGGCTGCCTAGAGCACATGGGTGTGGTAATCCAGCTCATCAGGGAGGCGAGAGAGGGCAGAGGCAACCTAGCGGTACTGTGGCTGGATCTCACCAACGCCTATGGCTCAACCCCCCATAAGCTGGTAGAAGTGGCACTTGAGAAGCACCATGTTCCCCACAAGGTGACACACCTCATCGTGGACTATTACAGCAAGTTCAGCCTGAGGGTCTCTTCTGGTTTCACAACATCGGACTGGCACCAGCTCAAAGTGGGGATAATCACTACCTGCACCATCTCGGTGACCCTGTTCACACTGGCAATGAACATGCTGGACAAGACAACCACCCATAAGAGCCTTCATGGACAATATCACAGTAACAACAACAGCCGTGCCTGGAGCCAGGTGTATCCTTCAGGGGTTGGTAAAGTTAATGTCTTGGGCCCGAATGAGCTTCAAACCCACCAAATCCCGTTCCTTGGTCCTGAAAAAAGGGAAGGTCACAGACCGATTCCGCTTCAGGCTAGGAGAAGACCAAATCCCGTCTGTCACAGAAAAACCTGCGAAGAGCCTTGGAAAGGTCTTCAACTCTAGCCTGTAGGATACGGACTCCATCAAGGCAACCAGCACCGACCTGGAGAGCTGGATGAAGATAGTGGACAAGGTCTCCCTGGGCGATTCAAGGCTTGGGTGTACCAGCATGAGATCCTCCCAAGAATCCTCTGGCCCCTGCTCATCTAGGAGGTACCCATGACTGCAGCGTAGGGATTTGAGCGCATGGTGAGCAGCTATCTTCGCAGATGGCTGGTCACCTAGCTAGCTCGAGCAAGAGAACATCTGCAGTACACCGGATCAAGTGACAGCAAAGTATCCGGGGCAGGAATCATTGTGAAGACAGGGAGGAAGTGGAAAGCAGGGGACTCAGTACAGCAGGCAGAAGCTCGCCTACAGCAGAAGACCCTTCTTGGGAGTGTGGCAAGGGGCAGAGCTGGACTGGGGTGTTTTCCTTGGACCTGTTTCAACACCGCCAGCAGGAAGGAGAGGCGAAAGCTGGTTCAGGAGGAGGTGCGTTCCGCAGTGGAGAAAGAACGTCTGACCAGTGCCGTGGCGATGCGGCAGCAGGGTGCCTGGATGAGGTGGGAGCAGGCGTTGGAATGTAATATCACCTGGAAGGACATCTGGAAGTGGAACCCTCAGCGGATCAAGTTTCTGATTCAGGGGGTTTACGATGTCCTCCCCAGCCCATCTAACCTGTGTTCATGGGGCAAGGTCAAAACACCAGCTTGCCCCCTTTGCTCTAAAACCGGGACCCTTGAACACATCATGAGCAGCTGCTCCAAGGCATTGGGAGAGGGCCGCTATCGCTGGAGGCATGACAGGTCCTCAAGTCCATCATTGAGGCAATCAGGAAGGGGATTAGCGATAGCAGGCACACCCGCACCAAAGCCAGAATGATCCAGTTTATCAAGGCAGGGGAGTAGCCAGGAAGCAGATCCAAGAACGGCATGGGAGGTCTGCTTTCAACAGCAGGAGACTGGGTGATGTCAGTTGACCTAGAGCAGCAGCTGAAGATTCCAGCCTACACCACCCAGTCTGCGCTGAGTCATCATCTTGGTCTCAAATGCTACGAGACAGCTGATCCTTCTGGAACTGACCATGCCCTGGGAGGATGGAGGAGGCTCAGGAGAGAAAAAGGGCAAAATATCAGGAGCTGGTAGAGGACTGCCGCAGGAAGGGGTGGAGGACCAGGTGCATGCCTGTGGAGGTGGGCTGTCGGGGGTTTGCAGGCCATTCCCTCAGCAAGGCCTATGGAATCCTGGGCATCATGGGTCAGAGTAGGAGAAGGGCCATCAGCAACAACGTGGAGGCAGCAGAGAAAGCATCCAGATGGCTCTGGCTAAAGAGGGGGGACAAGTGGGGGGCGTAGTATGCCACTTGGACACAGGCTGGGGCTTGATCAACCCTGGTTGGGTCACCAGGCAGAGGGTGTCTGTTGTAAGACCCAAAACACCCGATGTAACACTGATGATGTGTCCAAGTTAGCACTTCAATCAGGAGAGACTCTGAGTAAGATGAATTGTTTATTGCACGTGCATGAATCACACAGAAGTCTTTGGCGGTTAGACCCCATTGCAGCGAATAGAATATGGACATATATAAATCGGGGATGATGAGCAGGAGTTAGAGGAAATCCCCCCGGGGTCTAGACACTGGTGGTGGTGGTGATGGGATGATGATGATGCAGAGGCTAGGTGGTGAGGAGATTCTTGACTCTTGCTGCCTGGACCTGATGATGGCATGGGGAAAGGATGAGGTGATGACTCTGGCTGCCTGGGTCTGAAGACTGGAGGAGAAAGGGGTGGAGGAGGGTTGCGCATTGTCTGTATGGCACTGATGGAGCAAAGACAGCAGAGATTTAAAGTTTGACAGTGGCGGCAATTGAATGGCAACGAGACCGTGGCAAAGTCTGATTGGACAGTAGAGAGGAAGGTGAACGCCCATGACCAGCTGATTAGAGAGAGTAGGAGGAGTGAGAGAGTAAAGGAAATTCTGAATGACAGCGTAAGAAGGTCTTCCTGACTGAACTTACGCTGAGCTTCATATTACAAGATGTATTTAGAACTGCTAATTATTAACTTAACTTTACTTTGCTTGTACACTTTCACTTTCATAAGGTTTTTAAAATGTGTTTTATATTATTTCATCTTGTACAGCTGATTAGTTGGACTTTGGTCTCTGTGTATCTCACACAGAGACACACAGAGATTCAGGAATCAGTTATAACGACACCTACTGGCAACAGGAAATTACATGATTTAGACTTTGACGTGCTCCTCTTAGCAGGTTGAACATATCCAACTCAAATCTGATGAGACAGGCCTTAAGACCTTGGTAATGCTGTATTGTGAAGATTTTGACATATGATTAAACAACGCTGGCATGACATCATGGTGAAGGTTGATGTTTCACCAAAACACAGGAAGTTGAATTAACTTCATTGATCTTGGTCCAGTCTGCCAGGCCTGAATGTATGATATAAATTTTGTCCTTTAAAGAGCAGCTCCCACACCTTGTGTCCCCATCATGCACACAATGGGTTCTCACATGTATTATATCCAGATGCACAAAAAAGTCTATTGGACCCATAGGCTAAACCCAACAGGAAGTCAGCCATTTTTAATTTTGTGGTCAATTTTGCCATTTCCACGCATCATATTTGAACAAGCTTTTCCTACAGAAATAATCCGATTGATTTCAAAGCGAGTTTGTACCATCAAGACAAGTCTCGCCATGAAAAACAAAATTGCTATAACGTTGCTGTAAATGGTCAGAACTGCCCCAAACTTCACACTGGTCTGAACACAGCTACATGATTATCAGAAGATGCAGTCATAGCACCACCTAGTGGAGACAGGACGTGACATTGAATTCCTTCCAAAGGCTGTAAAAATTCAGAGCCTCTTCAACCGGCATGAATCTGGCCATGAGATCGCAGCTGCCTGCACCGCGACCAGCGTGGGGGTGTGAGGGCTCACAGGGAAAAATGAGATGAAGGAGGAATCTTTTTATTTTGCATTTTCAGGGTTAAGTCAAAATGTTGAGAATAGAGTTGAAATACCATTTCTAAAACAAAGTTAAAATGATATAACAACTGTAGTCTCAACATGCAAAATAAAAAAACCTTCCTCTAATTTTTCCCCTTTTTCCAGCCCCTGATATTCTTCCACACAAATGACATATCTTTAACTAAAGTGAAAACCCTTCCAACCTACATCCTTCCACCAAGTTTGATGAAAATTGGACCAGTAACCATAATCTCATTGGCTGAGATATGAGACATTAATATTTCCCAGTGTCTCAGGTAGAACCATCACATCTGTCCTCTTAAATAACAGTGATTGACTTTTCTAAGATTAGTGATGACAAACCCTTTTCCTTTACAGGTGTTGTCAGCAGACTTTCTTTACCTGAAAATACAAACAGAAAAAGTGTGACTGACCTTCTGGTCCTGAGCTGATGTCTGACAGACTCTGCAGCAGATCATTCCTGGGTATCTTCTCTAAAACCTTCATGGTGACCTTCAGAGCTCCATCAAGTCCACACATGTTCACCATCAGGTCCACTGTTTTCAACCTGTCTGCCGTCTCCAGTTTGAACACTGGGAGTTTTTTGTCACCTTCCATGATGTCAGGCAGCTTCAGATACCATTTCAACTTTGTGAATTCATCGTCTGTTAAATCCTCCAGAGCCTTCAAAAGGTTCTCTGGTGTCATTGTGGCTCCCTGTTAAAATCAGGAGGGATTGTCAATCTGAAGGAAAACAGAAACACAAAAACATCAGAGCAGCAGCAGGAGTTCTGATTGGTCGACACTTAAGGAGATACTGCACGCGGAAATGTGTTTAAATCATTTAAATGCCAAACAACTTAAATGTTCAAGTGTGTCAGTACAGTGGCTCAGTTGTTGGCAGTGAAATAAGTAAGACAAGCTTCTTTCCACTAAATTGTCTCTGGATCTTGAAGCGGTTACACACTGTTGGAATCTTGGTGCTAGTTTGAGCGCAGCCGTTGTAATCATTCGTCTTTGCAATCAGCAGCCACTTCCTGAAAATAACCCAACCTTCCAAAGATCAACAACAGACAAACGAGTGTCTCTGAACCTGTCAGAGTAAATAAATTAACTTTTAAGACTCACAGAGAAACAGGAGGCTGAAGTGTTGACTGTTGTTGCAGACAGAGAAAGTTGAACCTGTGAATTCTTTATGAGCCGTCGAGCAGGACGAAGAGGAAGAACAGTGAACGCTCACACTCAACAAAACAGGAACTGCACTTCTCATTTCAAAATATTAGCAGTAAAAAAACAGTGTGATGTCACATGAGCCGTTATGATCCTTTTGAAAGAGTTTCCTCTTACATGTGTGTTGTCAGGTTCCTGCTGGTTCCTGCAGCTTTGTATCTTAAATTCTGTCTGTAGGAGATCAAACTGCTGCAGCTCACATGAAGCTGCAGCAGTTTGAGTTTCACAAATCCAAACTGAGACTTCTGAGTTCTGTTTTTTAGCAGTTTTAGACACACAGGTGAGGCCTCATTCACTTCAGTGACACTGTATGTATCATAATCATTTGTTTATTTGGAATAACTTAATACCATACTAATATAATAGAGTGAAAATTAAAACATACACAGAAACATGTATATATACTTTTTCAACATTAAGAGCAAAACGACAACAAGATCCAGGGAATCTTGCTTGATGCAAATTTATGCAGACAGACATGTAAAAATAATCTGAGTCCCTCTGTCTTCTCAACTCAACTCAACTTTATTTATAAAGCACTTCAAAAACAACCACAGCTGAAAACAAAGTGTTGTACATAAATAATCATAAAACATAAAATAAAGCATAAAAACAGTGAAAAAATGATAAAATAAAACAGGAGCAAAGTCTCATGCTGGGTCAAAGACCAAGGAATAAAAATGGGTTTTAAGATTAGTTTTAAAAAATGGACAGTGACGAAGCCTGTCTGATGTGCAAAGGCAGATCGTTCCATAATTTGAGAGCAGCAACAGAAAAAGCTCTGTCCCCTCTGAGCTTCTGCTTAGACCTCAGTACCTCCAGGAGCAGCTGATCAGCTGACCTGAGGCACCGAGCAGGAGCGTGAGGGTGAAGCAGCTCAGAGAGGTAAGGAGGGGCGAGACCATTTAAAGATTTAAAAACAAATAAAAGAATCTTAAAATGAACCCTGAAGTGCACAGGCAACCAGTGGAGGGAGGCCAGAACAGGCGTTATGTGCTCCCTCTTACGTGCTCCAGTTAAAAGTCGAGCAGCAGCATTTTGTACCAACTGGAGACGTGAGAGGGAAGACTGGCTAAAAGTGCATTGCAATAATCAAGACAAGACGTGATGAAGGCATGAATCACAGTCTCAAAGTGCTCATGTGCAAGAAAGGGCTTCATTTTTGCCAATTGCCTCAGATGAAAGAAGCTGGACTTCACTACTGCACCTATTTGACGATCTAATTTAAAATCACTGTCCATCTTAAAACCCAAGTTAGAAACAGTTGGCTTCACATACGGTGCCAAGGAGCCTAAGTCAACAGGGGGAGGTTCACAGGGGCCACTGGGACCAAACACCATCACTTCAGTTTTCTTTTCATTGAAATTGAAAAAGTTTAGGGCCATGCAGGCTTTAATGCCATCAAGACATAACAGAAGTGGTTTGAGTGTGAGAGAATCTCTCTTTTTTAGTGGCACATATATCTGACTGTCATCAGCAAAACAGTGAAAAGAGATGCCATGTTTTCTGAGAATGGAGCCCAGAGGGAGTAAATACAAAGAAAAAAGGAAAGGCCCTAAAATTGAGCCATGTGGAACCCCAAATGACAGAGGAGCGGTGGAGGATTCAGGACCAGCAAGCCTTACACGCCCGGTAAAGTACCAAATGCTGTAGCCGACTGTCCATAATAAAGTGCTTGTAGTGCTTAAATGTCTGGTATCAGGAAGTCCATTTAACATCCGCACAAAATTCACATATAAAGTCCATATAAAGTGGCAATTGTGCATGTGAGTGCTGGGTTATTATTGCAAGATGCCCAGTAAAGTGCAAAGATGCTATTGCTGACGGTTCATAATAAAGTGCTAAGTGCTATTGCAGGCTGTCCAAAATAAAGTACTTGAAATGTTTGATATTAAAGTGCTTGATTGCCCTTGATAAAGTGATAGATTGCATTACATTCTTAAAATAAGACAAAACAGGACAAGAGTCACATAGGCTACTATAGATAGTTACATAACATTGCACACAGATTACAGTGTTGTTTTCATTAACGATAACGATGATGAAATGATTTCGTTAATGCACCTTTTTTTCACGACTAAAACGAAACGGTGACGAGCTAAACATAACTCTTTGATGTCGAAAATATGACGAGACATATCTGTTGTTTTCGTTGACGAGATGAGACGAGACGAGACAAAAATGTTAGTGGGTTGGATAAAGGACTATCAAAATGCATCGCATTTCCTCCAACTGTGTGTGCAATCTGTCTGCCAAATGCTGAAAACATCAGCTATGCACCTGCATCCTGCCCTTGTTTGGTCACGCCCACCACCAGGCATACACGGGCACAGTGCACACCAGGGCAGCCACACACAGTTCCAATACACAAACACATTCATGAATATAAAGGCCAAGACGCACTAAAAGCATCAACTGACGCACGTCAATTAAAGTTTCTACACCGCACTGCAGGCTTCGGATTTAAAATTCCAACACCACAGAACCAGCTGTGTTTTAGGAAAAGGTTGCTATTTATATGCATCTATTTATTTCTGTAGAATTAATATAAAGAAGAGGATGAGGCAGAGAAGGGGGGTGAGGAAGAGGAAGATGAGGATTAATTAATCGGCATGAAGTAATTATGTGTTTAAAAGTACACAAATCGAACTTGGAGTAAAAAAAAAGAAGTGTACAGTTATATTAGGATTCATGATCATAAAAAGTGTTTATATCAAGTCGGCACATCTGTCCATATTCATACGCTCTCTCTCTCTCTCTCTGTTTACCTCTCTACCTCTCTACCCTGTTTCTCCTAAAACTCCAGGATTGTTTTGTGAACTGAAGAGTGGGTGAAGAGAGGGTGAGTACTTACTGAGTGGGTTATCATGGAAAGTGTAGTATCCTTTTAAGAGCGTTAACTGTTGCTTTATGAATTGCAACACAACCTGTCAACCTCGATTACAATGTCCGATATCTGTATTGGCCTAATTTAATGTTTTAAAGTCATTATTTTTTCAACTAAAATTAATGACTAAAACTGGACTAAAACCCTTTTAGTTTT
>JAJHUR010139644.1:497-30595 GCA_027495735.1 Lutjanus campechanus
GTACATAATGTAACGTGATACTCCCAAAAAAAAAAAAAAAAAAGAAAAGAAAAAAAGAAGTTTAGTTTGTTTTTTATTCACTTTCCTGAAACACAGATACTAAAATGACTGTGTGAGAGACATAAACCCCCCCCTGTTAACAGCACTGATTTTGCCAACAAGTGTAGATCCACATGTAGTTGAGCCAAAGCCATGCGAGTCTCATTTAGGTCTTCACAGGTCCAAAATTACAGACCCAATCCAAAACTGACCCTGGAAAAGTCAGCCAAACCTAGCATGTGTGGCATGTCAGTATGACTTTTTAATCTGTTGGTGGCCTAATTTGCCTACATTTTTCTTCAGATAAGATGAAAATGCAAACTGGGATGTCTAAATGGCTTTAAGGTCTTCAGACAGCCAGACCAAATCCCTTTTTTTAGCATATCCAGATTGATTTTAGAAAGCCTAGACAGTAAAAAAAAAACACGAGATTTTTGCAAATCGGATCCAAATCACATTTGAAGCTGGTTTGAAATTCTAATCTGATTTCTACAGTGTCTCAGTCCAGATGCTCAAATAAGGGTGTAATTGTTCAGAGGGCGCCACCACATATGTAGTGACTGATTGTTACCACAGCAACCCACACAGATAGGTTGGTTATGTCTGGACATGCAGATCCCATCTGATCACGGGCAATTTAACAGTGTGGACAGTCTCTCTCAAACATCTAATTTGAGATACAAATCTGATTTGCCTGCAGTCTGAACAAAGCCATGGGGTATTTTCATAACTGCATTGTTTAAACTGGTTGAATCCAACTGTGGTTCGTTATCCAGATTATAAATTGGCTTGGGCAGATCTGAACACAGAATAATATTCAGGTACCAAAACAACCATACCCTAACCCTTTGGAGGAAGTGGTCTCAGTTCAATCACAAACAAATTCTACAGCCGTGACTGCGTGGTGGGAAGGTGATCCAACATTAATCTGGCCTTGATCTGTCCCAACTATAAGGTCTATAAGGTTGGCAAGTTTGAACTAAACAGCTCCTGTAGCCAGGTGTGCTTTGGATACTGAGATGCAGATGAGCAGCCAGCCAGAGAATGAAATGAGGTCTGACCTGGACTAGCAACGAAGACCATTGTCTTCATGATATTTAGGTACAAACATATTTTCTAAGATAAAAAATTAAGTGGCTACCTAGCAGCTATCAACCTGTGACAGTACCCATCCGTCACTCAAAGCAGCCATGCCCTTAATGATGCATTACTTTAAGCCTTAATATAATTTAAACAGGTGAGTTATATAAAGATTTATTGCCCTACAGTTGTTATGAACAGGAAAATTGGCTACAGAGACTAAAACCATTTTCTGTATGAGGCTGTTCTGCTTGTTGGGAATGTTATTATGTTGGGATTGACTCAGTGAACTCTAAAGTTGATGTCACAGGGTCACAACCTCTTTCCTCAGAGGCACCAGAGAGCTCAACAGCACGGTTCATGTCGTTTTTCTCGACAGCGTTAACAAATGCACACATGAGTTTCCAACATGGACACAAACAAGGAGACAGCTTCAGTGCACTTCACTGACTGACTGTTAATTGAGGTGGAATCATGACTGTAAGTGAGTCACACATCTTCGGTTCCAGAAGTTCTGGCAGAACACACACACACACCTCTTGATGCTGATGCTTGATTTGGGGGGGGGGGGTCATGGTGTTAAGTGTATGTTGAATAGGGAGCTGAGGCGTTCAATATTTTATTTATTGTGTTGCACATTATCGTTTCACAGCGTGCGGATGAATCAGACAAGAAGAGCTTTTTAATTTCAACTTGGATCTTATCACAGCAGATTAAATCGGATCAGAACGAGGTGCAGCTTTAATGGAGGAAGTGCATTAGAGTTTAATTGGGACAAAGAAGTCACTGCTTAATGTGGAAATAAAACGTAACTTGTTTACTTAATTGGTTATACAGTGGATAACTAGTTAAGTGCATCAGAAATCTGTACACTTTTCTCCTCTGCAAATTCACTGCATGATAATGAATTATTAAACCAGTGACCATTACAATAAAATACCAGACTAAATCAAATAATTTGTTTTTCTACAAAACCCGGTTCCAAAAAAGTTCCAAAAACCAGAATCCAGTGATCTGCATTCAACTGAAAAAAGTGCAGTACAGATAATAAATAAAATGTTCAAACGGATAAATTTTTTTTGTTTTTTTTGAAAATATACACTCATTCTGACTTTGCCTGCAACATGTTCCAAAGAGACGGAGACAGGGGCATGTTTACCACTGTGATACAGCCATGCTATCATAGCACATGCAGGACAATGTCTTGCTGAAATAAGCTTGGACGTCCCTGAAAGAGACGTCATCTGGATGGCAGCATATGTTGCTCCAAATCAATATGTACCCTTCAGCATTAATGGGGCCTTCACACATGTGACAGTTAGCCTGACACCATGGGCACTAACACCCCCATACCATCACAGACGCTGGCTTTTGAATTTTGCACTAGTACCAAACTGGATGGTCTTTCTCCTCTTTAGCCCAGAAGACACAACATGCATGATTTCCAAAAACAATTTGAAATGTGGACTCGTCAGACCACAGCACACTTGTCCACCCTCCCTCAGATATTCCTTCAGTCAATCTCAGACGAGCTCAGAAATTCCACAATATTTCTGAATGTTGTTGATATATGGCTTTCACTTTGCAAGGTAGAGTCTTAACCTGCATTTGTAGAAGCAGCAACAACTGTGTTAACTGACGAGCCCATGAATTATCCTTTATTCAATTATGTGTGTTCTTAATGCAGTACCGTCTGAGGGGCTAAAGATCACGGGCATTCAACGTTGGTTTTCAGCCGGCAAGGCTGAACTTAACCCTTACCTACAGAGATTGTTCATAAACTGTTGGACTATTTGCCCACGCAGTTAGTCACAAAGTGGCCTGTTTTCCTTTTGAATGCTCCAAACAGGTGCTTTATGAACATTCCACAAATATTCACAGTCTTTTGTCGCCCTTCTCCTATAGTTTTTGAAATATGATGCAGGCATCAAGTTGCTAAGTATCTGAAAATCACTGCATTCTGTTTTTATGTGTGCTTCACACAGTGTCACAACTTTTTTGGACTCGGGGGTTTGTATGTGTAAAAGAGGAAGGCAATAATCTACTGTGTCTGACACTGTTTAATCTCCTGCTTGCATTCTTTTTCTGATTTTCGTGTGCATATTAGCAAAATATGATTGCTAATTTCCAGCCACCTGCCACAAGCAGTTGGCCAAAACTATCAATCTCTGTTTATAGAGGAGGTGAATACAAATTGATACTGGCCAAAACATGTTACTCAGAAGAATACAATAAACAAATCAGATGTGAGAGAGCTTGTGTGGATTTTAATATTGACGCACACGCGTATGTTGAAGTCTAATTATATTCCCTCTCATTATCATCCAGTAGACTTAAATTCTGATTGCCATATTTAGTTTTTATCTTGTTAATTAAACAAGACCTGAAGGCAATTAAACGTGTAAAAGTGAAAAACATCCTGATCATAATTGTTTTTGACGATGTACATAATCAAGTACAAACTGGATGTTGTAGAATCTCAGAAGGAGGGATGATGATGCGTTTGATTACTAGAAATGCACCAGAGGTCAGTGTGAATTAGAAGTCACAGCGGTCGAGGCCTCTGTAGCCTTCTGTAGCCAAAGCAGCACTGCTGCTGCGGCGTTTGATGAGCGCACTATTTTGACACTCATCTGGGCCTCCTTGTTAACTCTCCCACAACAGATCTGATATGCTTAGACAGGCCTACACTGCATATTAGTGGGGCTGGTTGGGCTCAGATTGCAGTGAAGCACACTTGAAGGATGTAGCATGAACACGCTCTCTTGTGTTTCCGCCAATCACAGTACCAGACTTAGAAATGATGACTAAAAGCGCGACAAAATCTTAAACAATGTGCGATGCAGGCCAAAAATATATAAGGAACTACGTCAGAAAGACTGTCCACCAGATGAGTGGTTAGCTGGTCATTTCTAACTAAAGGTGTGGCAATCAGTAAAGCTAGCTGCTGTTAATGTTTTCATGCATAAGTTTAGTTTGGTTTGTACACCCTTAACCCTCCAACCAAGTCAAACAAACAACCCTCCGTTAAAACAAAGCTTTTCAGGGACAAGTGAAACATGAAATGCACTGCAAGAAATTACGCTGGAGTAGATGATCCATGAGTTTTGAATGCATGTCAGATGCCAAAACACTGTACACTGATTTTATACAGCAAAACTCTGAGACGGTATTTCACAACTCTGAATGGATTTTACCTTTTATCTGGACAACCCTGAGATAAACAGTAGAAACAGAAAAAAAAAATCTGTTTTGTTCCATTCAAGGAATGTGCTGGCATATATCTTATTCACTAAAGTGGTGCCTTACCACATTACATCACATTTGCATTGCGGCAAAAGTTGAGCCAAGTTCAAGTTTTTTCCTGGACAGAGGGCTGAAGTCAGTCTAAACAAAGTCCTCATGGGATTGTTTGGATTATTTGAAGTGGGGTTGTATGAGGTACTTACTGTTAGTCAGTGTACTACCTACTGTAGATGGTGGTTCCTATTTGGAGAAGCAGCAGGAGTACCAGTGTAGGAAGCTAAGCAACATACTGCTGTGAACAGCGTCGGCCACAAGTGTGTTTTAGCTTCCTACAAAAAGGTCCTCTTAAAAAAAAAACTATATATTGCAACAGCTGTTTAAAGGCCCAATGTGTAAGATTCACAGGAATTTATTGGCAGAAAATGGCAGAATGAAGAATCATTGTATCATCACCCTACAATGGTTCATTTATGTCTACGGAGTGCCCGGGTCCTTTTCCACAGAGGTCACCATGTTGTTCCGTCATGTTTCTACAGTAGTCCAGAATAGACAAAGTGAGAGAGACATGGTGTTCGCAAACTGCAAACTCAACACTAGGTGTCACTAAATCCTACAACCTGGTCCTTTAAATATTCCATTCAGAATATTTTCACCGCTTTACCTTGCTGTCAGACAGCCTTTTCTGACAGGAAACTGTTGTTATATAAGCCACATATCACTCTCTCCAAAGCCACCAGACTCCACTGGCAAAAACAGTCATTTTACCTTGTGGACGATGACAGTTGATTGACTACAGCTGCCTTGGACAGTTAGTTTGTTTGCGTTATTATGCGACTTCTGTGTTTTAATTTGGATTCACCGAAGTCACACAATAACACCAACAAAGTAGGCTTGGTGGTATCGATTTTTACAGAAATTTTTCAAATATTGCAGCAGTATTTGCGTAAACTTGTGTAAAATGGCTCAAGTGACTGTACCCCACTGTACTGTAGTACTCCCTCAATATAGGCGGAGCTGATCGTCATAGTGACGATATTCCCAATGCTGGGAGCAAAAAAAACACACACAGGAGCTCTGCTTCTGTCGAGAAAAGCTGCAGCTTTCATTCGCTGACAAACTCACACTCACACTGTGCATTTACTGCATTTACAGCATTTACAGTGCTGCCGCTGCTCGTTTACTGGCGGACCAACAGCTTCACTGCTCACCTTTCCTTTCTGCTCAGCGCACATTCACCATCACTCTCTGACACCGGCTGTCACTCACTCTCTCTCACGCTTACAAAAGTAACACACTCATGATTAACTCTGACCAGTCAGTAGTCTGCAGTGTTTGTTACCATTAGCATCGGGACTGAATCCAAAATGATCCCAAACAGTAGCATTACAACACAGCATCTCCCTATCAGTTTAATAGAAGGAAGAGCATCTGTATTTATGACAGTACTGAAAATCATACCGTCTGGATTCTTTTTTAATACCCTGGTCGACCATAATACCTTCATACCACCCAAGTCCACAGCAAACAAACCAATCGAGGCAGCAGTAATCAAGCAACTCCCATGTTCTGTGAGGTAAGATTACAGTTTTTACCAAAGAAGTCTGGTGGCTTTGGAGAGAGAGATATCAAGCTTAACAGCAGTTTTCTGTCATTCTACTGTAGGTAATACGCTCACTCTGGGTAACTACATACAATCCAAACTATTATCCCTTAGAAGAAGTCAGGAACAAACAACAAAAGCATGGACCTATGATTGATGATTAGAATGATAAAAATGTAAGCTTCTACCAATGTCACATAATATTTAATATTTATTCTGTGGCACAATACTTCAACATTTCTGATTCAGATCTGCAATGACAAGAAATAACAGATACCTCTAACAGAATAAAGAGCATAACACTATCATCAGGTCTGACTTAATTTTTGCTGTCGCAGGATAAAGCTAACAAACTGTAACACAAACTTAGTTAACTGTGTCAAATAACAAATGGCGTCTAAGATGGAAGTGGAGAGAGAACAAATGGGAATTATATAATGATCACATTTCATTACCCACTGTTATGCCACAGAGAATACCAACTAAAGCAAACAAAATTGTTTTGATGTCTGTAAAGCATCAGTGCCGGCTGAATGTTTGCAGGAATGCTACTTAGATTTTTATGAATGAGCAGTAACGTCCATTTCAATTTCATCTGGGAGGCGAGCACACATAAGGTCCCTTTTGCTGATTCCAAATTTAACGTCAGGAGGAGGATTCCTCTCCTAGAAGCTTGAAAGGGAGAGCGCAGGGTGGCCTATTGATTTTGGAGAGCTGGCTCTGTAATTGCTTGAGCGCAGAAAGCTGTAAATCAAAACCGCTGGTTACTCTTTGCTCATACAAGCGGAAGATTACTGTGCAGCAGTTGTGCCAATGCAGGGGTATGAAACCTGGCTCACGACACAGACCGGCGTTATGTTGTAGAATAATGCATTGAAAGAAGCCGAGCGCGGACTGACAGGAGCAGCTGGGTAGGGGAAAAGGTCAACCTGAGTTAATCAGCTAGAATCAGCATCAGCTGAGGAGAGAGTAACTGTGTGTGTGCGCGCGCATATACTGAGAAATAAACAATTAAATAGAAAGCAAATCTTTTCCATGTGCAAAAAGCTCTCAGGGAGAAGACACAGCGGCAGTAAAAGGGCATCATGATAGCACCGAGGAGCTGTCTTAGACTGCAAAAACAGGGTTAAGTCAACAAAATGTCTGAGACATAACCTTTCATGATTAATACATGTCATAACATGTATGTGTACTCTGCTGAGACACAGGTGGTGTGTCTTCTCACCCATAACTCCAAAAGCTTGCAGCAGGTTGTGATAAAAATAAACATGCAGCGACTTTGACCCTGACAGGTAAAAGCACCACGACAGCTATACATTAGTTAGTATGACTGTTCACCCGCTCATTCGCCAGCTGGGCTCTCAGGGCTGTACAGGTGCACATCAATTTTTCAAGTCATGTTGACAAAAGCTTTCAGACTCCCGCTCTAATATATACTGCTACGACCGTTTTTATCCCAACAAAGGTATGCAAGGAATAATGCCATGCGCTTCAGCAGCTGGGAGCTCTACATCCTAGAAAAGTGCCCTGTGGAGTATATGTGGACTTCTGTGCATTTTATGTGTGTGTGTGTGTATGTGTGTGTGTGTGTGTGTGCGTGTGTGTGTGTGTGTGTGTGTGTGTGTGTGTGTGTATGCACACGTGTTTATGTGTATATTTTATATAAAATGCTGAGACAATAAAGGAAAACATGCTTATACTTTGTGCGTTGTTTTCTTTTTGTTGTTTTTGTCGATTTTGTTGCTTTGCTCTGAATGCAGTGATGCTATGACCTTGTGACAATAACAGCTAGCAGTTCACAGAAGATGTATTCTCAGGAAAAGATTACATAGAAAGCAACTGTACTTGTTTGTTCAAAAAAGACAAAAAAAAAAAGACATTTAAACAAGTCCAGTTGCTTTCAATTGAATCTTTCCTGAGATCTCAATGACCTGGACGAATGAGAACATTCACGGACAGAAGATGTTTTGCACACACAATACTCAAGAGCTACACAAAACCTTCAAGAATGAGAAACATTTTGCATTTTTCACTGCTGTCAAGGGAGTAGTTCAACATTTCTGGGAAATGCACTTATTCACTTTCTTGCCACAGAGTTAGATGAGAAGAGTGATAACACTCTCATGTCTGTACACCAAATGTGACGCTACAGCAAGCAGCCAGCTAACTTAGCTTAGCATTAGATTTGATGATTTTATGCTTTTGTTGTTTAATCTGGTAAAACCCAAAACATTTGTGTTTTTATGGGGAGGGCTGGGAGCAAGGGTGGAAATTACAGGAGGTCAAGGGGGTCTGGACTCCCCGCTTTCTGAGAAAAACAGAATCAATATATCATTGTAAAGATAACAATATCATTTAAAATGATATAACAATATGCACTGAAACCACTTGTGCTAATTATAGATGCAAAACAATGTGCGTGTTTATTGTCCCACCCAAAAGTGAAATGAAGTGTCTGCCCTTAGCTGGGAACAGTTGCCAGGCGTTAATTAGTGAACTTTAGAGGTGCCAGGGGTGGATTTTGGTACCTTTAGACACACCCAAGCTGGGTATTCCCATCTTTTTCCAATCTTTATGCTAAGCTAAGGTAACCTGCTGCTGGCTCTAGCATGTATCTACCATACAGATGTGAGAGTGGTATTGAACTTCTCATCCAACTAAAAAAAAAAACAAATAACAAAATAATGAAATAACATGTGAGTGGCCCCCTGTAGCCAACAAGTTTTATTTCCATCCTGCGAGCCTTCCACAAACCAGATCCAGAAATATCAGAACTCCTTTACAGCTTTTAGATCAACATTGTACAATAACAGTGAACAGTACATGTTGCCGGCTAGCCACCAATATGTTGGTATGGCTTCACTACGCTTACTTAAACTTCTTTCGTCAGCCTTACAGAAGAACCAGAAAGGCAAAAGGTGGACTTTGAACGAAACTGCAACAAAAATTTGGGCGTGAATTCAAGCAGGAGTTTAAATAGCTAAAGTATGACACATCTGATGCAACGTACCGCAGCTGTTTCCTCAACCAGCCAAGAAGTCTGGCTTGTTTTTCATTAGAAACAGTGACTTCAAGAAACATCACATCACAATACACATGCAGGATGGACAACACAAGTGTCAGAGTCAAGGAAGGCTGTGTTCAGTTGCGCTAAATTGCCTTTACTGTATTATTTACTTATTTACTATCTATCGATTATATGCAGTATTTTTATTTTTAAGCTTACATTTGGGCCACTAAAAATGTACATTGGTCACCAAATTTAGGGGCCTGATGGGCCACTGGGCAAGTGTTTAAAAACATTAGCGTCTATCCCTGAATTCCCTTTAATTAAAGTCTACAAGACAAAAACTGATGAAAGTTTCAGACAAATTAGTGGCACTTTTTTTTCCGACAATACATACTGTAGGGAAGCACTCTGATCATGGTGAACCAGTGAGTGCATTGAACTGCGAGTCAAAACAGAGCCACAGAAGCAAAAACAGTGAATGTTATGTGACCTTTGGAGGGTTAAAGGAACGAGGCCCTGGACATTATCAGGTTCTCTATCAATGGAAAACCCATGGAGACACCTCCGGGCCCCTGGTGTACGCAGTCTGTGGGTCAACCCCATAATACAAGGTCTCTACTGTACAGCGAACTGATAAATGTCCATTTGAGTGGCCAAAAAGACAGTTCACCGTGTTTTATGAGGACATAATGTTATGTTTTCACAGTATCACATTTAACATCAGGACCCATGAACACACAGACTCACCACAACAATAAACATACTAGAAATGATCAAGTCATATTTTACTTACTTGCCTTTAATGTCTATCATTTCACAACCGCATGGTTCACTTCCTTTCACCCTGTATCCGCTATGTTTCCCCTGTGTGGTGCAATAATTTTCACTTTGTGTCTAGTACACCCATTTTACTCCCTCTAACCAGAGAGCCAGGAGTCACCAAACCAAAGGACGTCAGCACTCACAACCAACAGTCTTTTGTCTGTCTTTGTCTTCCCCCAAAAAAATACCATGATTCAAGCGTTATTTTCAACAAACGGTGCATTTTATGTGCATCCTGCTAGTCTGTGATAAACAGTATATTCACAGATGTTCTGTAAAAGTAGTTTGGAAATTCTCATCCTCTTTTTTTTTTTTTTTTACTCCACTTGAGACTATTAAGATCCACTGACATTATGTGTCAGTGGATGCAAATATGTACATGTACTGTATGAGGGCACTGACCCTCATTTGCAGCTACATGAATAGCTCTGTTAATAATTTATCATCTTAACCCTGTTTTCAGTCCTGCATTGCATCCTTTAATAAATAAATTAAATGTGTAGGTATGGTAACGACACAATAAATAACGCACAGGATAAAAACTGTAAAACCTTGAAGAATTTTGTACACTGGTGCTTAGCCCTCACAGAGAACCTTTCAGGTATTACATTATTGCTCGAATATCTCACTAGAGATATGATCTGCATGGTGTTAAGAGCCCCTCTGAGCCTTTCTACTCCAAACACAATTGGTTAGGTTTTTTTATCCGCCTGTCCTACATTTATTGTGTGTCAAACAATTTAGTGAACTGCCCAAGGCTTTGACTTTTTGAAGTTGCTCTTAATATCGTTTAATATCAACTAATGATATAGGTCAAGACTCACTTTGTCGCTACCGCAAAACATTTTTAAAAGATGCAACACGGGTCTGTTTCCTGCAGAAACCGAATTTGCTACAGTATATCATTTATTTTCAATCATTCAGAGAAAAATAAAAAATAAAAAAATAAAAAAAATAAAATAATTCACACTTTTGGTCCTGTTGAAGCAAAAATACTCAAGGTCCTTCATCTTTCTTACCTATGAGTCGAGGTAAAAACGATGTTAAAAAACAGAAGAAAAAAAAACGTCCTACAAGATTCTACATGAATGATAGTACAGACATATTATTTGGAAAATGTATTTTGGAGATCAAACGTAAAAGTATCAATTTTGCAGAGAAATTATTCCCATGACACTTCATACTAATGCGTCTATTCTTATTTTCTGTTTAATTTAACTGTTGTAGCTGGTCCAGGTGGAACTGGTTTTAATCATTTGAAGCAGAACCAGTGGTTCCCAATGTGGGGGTTGCGGGTCTTTCTAAGGGGTCACAAGATAAAGCCAACGGGTCGCGAAATGAACAAGGGGTTGTAAAAAAAAAAGTTACACTGGACAAATTTATATTCTTTTTTTCTCTAATTCTTGCTTATTTAGATGAAAACACTCTTTGGTAAAACTGGTGCCAACAGTTAGCAGACCCACCAGACTGCATTTACAGCAAATGTAACTGTATCATTGTCATTGTCACCTTCATTCAAACTCGACAGAAGAGAAATAAAACTCACCGAAAATGCCTCGACCCGTCTTTCCACTGTTCCAACAATCGCCAAGTCTGATTTGGTTGAAATAAACCCTGAATTCACTGCATTAGATGTGAAAATATCATATATAAGAGCGAGAGGGAGGTCAGACGGCCAGAATATTTTCACACTTGCCTCTGTGAATAAAGGGTTAATTTCAACCAAACAACCAGAGCTGGTGATTGATGGAGAAGTGGACAGACAAGCCAAGACATTTTGGTGAGTTTTATTTCATTTCTGTCAAATTAAAATGTTTTACGATGACAAAATTACAGTTTCTGTAAATGGAGTCTGGTTGCTTTGGCAAGACCAACAAATGGACTGTTTCTTTGTATCTTACTTAAAAAAAACAAAAAAAGAAACAATCTGAGCCTGTCGATGGCAAAACAAGCACTTTTGGTGGATGTACTTTGACGCAATTACCTTAAACAAAAAAATGTGGGCTCAGATTGAAAAATACCAAACCCTTTACTGTGTAAAACTGGCGCAGTGGACCTTTAAAATTGGTGTGATGGACCTTTAATCTCAAAAGTGAACAGAAACTATTGGTATAAGTAAAACTATAAGTTAAAAAGTACAATATTTATAAGTACAAGTGATTAAAAATGATACTGAACTGATACAGTGTGTGTGTGAGAATATATTTTATTATTGCGTGTGTTTGTATGCATGTGTGTATTGGTGAGTATGTGTGGGAATATATTATATTAAAATTATATATACATATGAACACTACTTCCATTACCTTTACTATTAAAATACCTGATGGTAACTTTGTTTTTGTAATGTATGTGTATATCTCTATAAGTGAATGTACACATTTATGTGTTTATGAATGTGAATTAATGTGTATGTGTATATTTTTCAGAGCAGTTAATATTTTGAAGTTTCTTACATCGATCATGTTGAGAAAAATCAAATAAAACTTGGTAAAGAAAATACTGCACTTATGTAAATGTACTTTGTTCATTTCTCCCGCTGCCTGTGTATGTCTGTATACACAGGCAGCTGTGTTGCATTGTGTTGGTGTCGTACTTGTGTGCTCCGTGGCTTGTAGGGCGAGCTGCTCTCCAAGTCTGCCAGGATACTGGTGAGGGAGTCGATCTCAGCATCCAGACTGGAGCGTCTCTCCTCCAGGGTCTTCTCTGGTCCTTTCATCTGAGAGCAAACATCACACACGGTAACGGCTCAGAACAATGAGCGAAAAACAGCCCATCATGACACTTAGTTTAGTTACTTTGTCTGGTTGCACTCAAAAGTTAAGGACAGATCATCATCAATGACGAGTAATTCTGACACTGTGCTTGCTCGGAGACATTCTCTCCCGCTTTTTTTTTTTTTTTCACACTTCTTGCACTTTGGATTACAGTTTCTGAGTTCATGTTTCACCTTGACCTCAGACAATCCTTTTGAAAGCCACACATCAATAGCAGAGACTTCTCTCTGAGAGAAATGCGGTGAGAAATAAGAAGCAATGTATTGTCTGAGAGACAACTTTCATAAGGCAGTGCACTATTCACCTCCTGCTTTTCAGCGCACTTGGATTTACAGTATCTCATTCTTCATGCATTATTCATCACAATCTCATTCAGCAGCATTTCAAACAAAAAGGTCAATTTTTTAAAATTAAAGTCAGATATTTTTTTCATCCCATATTTTAAACATGCGCTCTATAAAAGATGATAAGAACTGCTGCGATTTCTATTTAACTAGTTTATTATCAGAGGAAGCTTGAAAGCATCAGTAACAGGATCACTCCAGCAGACTGAGACCTCACTGATTTATTCATCTGCTTTTTTTCAGTTCCACCTCAGAGAAAACCCAACTTCGACGTATAAAAATCAGACACACAGTGTCTTGGAAAAGAAAAACAAAACTGTTGCACAAAAATCTGGAAAGTAGTTAAAATGATTTGACCATTAGTGACACTCGGTTTTCTTCAAAATTCCCGGGAATTTCTCCATGGAATGACAGATATATTTTTAGTCTTCTGAACTATGCTGCAACTGCAAGAAGACTTCTTGCAATTGCCTGCGGGGGCTTTTTGAGTTGGCTGGATCAGTGACTGCTTCTTATTCTAATGTTATGTGTTTGGATTACCTGTCACAATCTATTACAGGCAGGGTTTGCCTCCATTTGGAGCAGAGCTGCTGCTTAAAAACATCTAAGGCAATCACGAGCGGGGGTAAACAAAGCAAAACACTAATGGCTTGTCTCAAATCAACAAAAGAAAAACAGGCAAACTTGTTTAACAGTGATAACGAGGAGGATGAAAGGAAACATTGCAGTCTTTGTGATGGGTTGGAGTTTGCCGTGTAGGGCTTCGTGATGTGGACAACAGCCATGATGAGAACTAGCTGCTTTTTTTTTTCTCTCTCCTTTGTTTCTCCTGCTAAAGGTTTCAGCATGAAAAGTGTCATAATCCAGACATCTCTCTCAGTCAGGGTGAAGAAGACAAGAGAACACTTCTGCCTTCTTCTGAGGAAATACCATTTCATCACTGATTTATTCATT
Organism: Lutjanus campechanus; assembly: GCA_027495735.1. Classification (NCBI taxonomy): domain Eukaryota; kingdom Metazoa; phylum Chordata; class Actinopteri; order Lutjaniformes; family Lutjanidae; genus Lutjanus; species Lutjanus campechanus. The sequence continues at coordinate 14,370 of JAJHUR010139644.1, forward strand.
CAGCGCGTGTAATTTCTCTACTGAGGCACAAAGAACAAGATATAAGAACATTTTGATTGATATCTTTTTCTGAACTACTACACAATTAAAGAGTTCTGCGCTGGCTACAGGACACATCATTAAGATACCAGTGGTGTGTTAAAGAATTAAGTTGCATGGCAAGGGTGACTCTGCAGCCAATATGATAAGAGAAGAAAAGCTGAAAATACTACAGTACTTAAGTGTCTTTCACTTACTATTACTACCTATTGTATATATGTACTGTAGGGGAAACAGCAGCGATAAATAGAAAAAAGAAACTAACTTTATGCGATTGCCTGATTATCTCTGTTATCACGTCTGCTAAGGCCCGGCGATATGGACAAAATCAAATATCACAATATTTTTGCCCAAATACATTGATATCGATATATATCAATACTGTGACAATATCATAGGAATGACTATTGGTGCCTTCACAAACTATTAACACAATGGGATTTTTGATCACTTTACCGAATGCAGCCTTTAAAGGAAAAGACCAAGATTATGTCTGGTCTCATATCACGATGTCAATATATTATAAATATTGTATATATTTCGTCGGTGTCCTGTAAAAACCATGCATCTCCAAAAAGTCAGAACAAGGCAAAACATTCATAATTTTATAATATTTGTTTATTTAGCTGGAAGTTATTCATAAGAGATGTTTTGTATTAAAACCTGCACACAGTTCCTATTTGTTTTTCCTTTCAGAATATCTGATAACTTTGAGCTGCAAGTAATTAATACCAACAACAGTTGTTAAAGCACGACTGTCAGCACCTCTTTAAATGGATCACAGGCCAGAAACAACAGATCCATTGTTATGTAATCGTAACGTCACTATTTCATTCAACTCTCAGGACATCTGAATTAAAGCCTGCACAAACCTCAAAGCTCCAGAGAGTTTTAGATTTAGAGGAATCTATTGGCAGAATATGACAGACATATTAACAGCTGGGAGTACAGTACCGTTACCAAAGTGATGTACAGGACTTTAACTCTGTGGGCGATGAAGACACGGTGGGTTTGGGGACAGGAGGTGTGAAGCAGGTTATACACCATCTGTCATGTTAATAGGTCAGCAAGTATTTGTTTTTAATTTGTGAAGCTGGATGTTATTGAGTCCTGTGCTTTGAGCAACGAGGCTTGTGTGAAGTTAAGCTGTGCTGAAATAAATGAACAAAATGTTCAGTTCAGAATTCAGACATTCAGAATCATCGCCACTTTTGCTGTTAGCATTTAAAAGACGGCTCAGTTTATGCCCCAAAAATATATATTTTAACAATAAATTCAATTAATATCATAACTGTGTGCCGAATAGTCGACTAAATGCTTTAACCAACGACTACTTGTCGACCACGAAAATCTCTAGTCAGGACCGCCTTATAGAATACTGATCTGATACTGGTGCTCTTTTTACATGGCTTTGAAAACTGTAATCTTAGCAGTGTGGGACTGCTCTGAGGCTGCAAGTGATGATTATTTTCATAGATGATTAATCATTAATTATTTTCTTGATTATTCGATTAATAAGATGTTTGGTTTATAAAATGCCAGAAAAATGTTGAAAAATGTTGATGAGCATTTCCCCAAGCCCAAGCTGACATCCTCAAATGTCTTGTTCTGCCCACAACCCAAAAATATTCAGTTTATTGTCATGGGGAAGTAAAGAAACCACAAAATATTCACATTTAAGAAAAGCCGGAATCAGAAACTTTGGACTTTTTCTCTTAAAGATTTCTCCAACCAATTAATCCACTGACAAAATAGTCGGCACAGAATTTAATAATCAATTAACCACTGCAGCTCTAGATCATTCATCTACATAGAACAATGGTTTAGGTGATGGATCTGGTATTATAGAAACAGAATAGCGAGTCCTTAGTAATAAAATGGCCATTGTAGTTTGAAATAAAAATGATCTATCACTTCATAAAACAAGCAACGGTAAGTTCTAAATTTAATGGTTTGCTGAAAACTCATGTCAAATCTTTCGTAGTACAAGTATATTTTGTTGAAGGCTTATGTGATTCCAATCCTCAGCCAGTTCTAAATGTGCTAAGGGAAAGCAGCTCTGTTGACTGGCTCAGCCTAACACCCCCTTAGTTAAACAAAACCACGAAACTGAGAACTCTAACTGTCCATGCACTTCACCTTTTAAAATACTGTATAACAATGAGAGGGCCTGCAGTTTACATTAAGGTCATAACACCACATGAACAGACATATACTACTAATCCTCAGGATGCAGTCTTGTACTGTCGATGTACACAGTTTGTGTGGGAAGAGCGTTGAATTTACACGCATTGCATAACTTATTTAAATGATGTAACATTCTGTCTCCAAACTTACAAAGGAAGCATTCATTTAGGATAGAAAACTGCTCAGATCAAATGAGGGGCTTGAGGAGGATTTTCTTTTCCCTGCTTACATTGAACAAAGGAATGTGAAGCACTTGGAGGATTTCGCAGCAGAGGTCAAGTGCTGAGAGTGTCAGTAAGAGCGCAGAGGCCAGATATCCCGGGAGGGACAAATGCCTGTGGGTATTATGACCAGCAAAGCAAAGAAAAGCGACCAGGCTCCACCAATAGGTGTCAGCCTTCCATCCTCCCTGCGTTAGAGCTCTCAGGACTGGAGGAAGTGCGCTCGTGTGTGGGTCCTCGAGTTGGGGTGGCTGGCTCCAGGCAGCATCTGGAGCTGGACGTCTACGCAGTTGGCTGCAACTCAAATGGACAGACAGTTTTGCTGGACTTGGTACATGAACTCAGTGTTGAGAGCTCGGGGCTGTCTTTGCTTTTTTTTCCCGCGCTGACTTTCAGAGAGTTACTGACACCCAAGAAAATTTAATACAACAACACTTTCTCTCACCTGATAATCGTATGAGTTCATCGGTGGAGGAGGGAAGGAACCAGAGGACGGTGGGAAACCGGTTGAATCTTCCGCAGGTGGTGGAGGGGGAGGGTAGTCCGCTGGGATACACACACACACACACGCACGCACGCACACACACACACACCAAGAGAAACAAAAACGGCTTATTAAATACTTCCCCTTTTTTGCTACATTCAAACTGTCACAGTTCGACAAGAACAGACACGACACCACTGAATTAACACACAAAAGTTAATGAACATGAGTTATTTTTATCATGTTATTCATGTTTTCAAAAACGACTGTGACAGGTGCAGAAAAACAACATGAAATTTGATTTTAAAAATAAATAAATTTTAAAAAAAAGGCAGAAAAAAACATTTGTAAAGGGCTATAAATCCATGGATAAAGTGACTCATGTAAACTCCTTCAGTTACATCAAAGAACTTGACAGTGAACAGTTCACATGATGCTCTCACGGTCAATATTAAAAGTAGATAAGGTTACTGAGGTTACTGTGTATAAATATATAAAAGGATCTGCCTGAGCTCCTGCATGCTGATGAGTGAAGAATGTGCACACATCCCCGTGCAGCCACGTCCATCCATTCAAAAAAGACATGCACATGAAACTGAAATGTTGCCCAAATCTGTGTGCGAAAATGTGTAATACACTGAGCCGCAGTTTATTCTAAACTTTGGCCTTTTTATCTGTGAAAGTTGCATCAAACAAAGAACACACTGACATGTGCAGTCAAGTTCAAAAGAGTTCTCGGTATGATGATAGCTACCACAGCCACAAATGATTTAATTTTACAACTTAACACATAAGATTAAAGCTGCTGGAATCAATATTTCTACATTAACAATGGATCAAATGACAACATGTAATGTGAAAGGGTTTGCTCAAAGTGATCAACCCACAGAGAATTATCAACCAAAGCTGCGTTTCCACCACAATTTCCAAGCACCGGGAACTTGTGGAGGAACCCGCTGCATTCTCACTGCAGGGACTGCAGGTCTGAGTGAAGCTTTTGGGACATTAAAAAGTTCTTACGCTCAAGTCGTTCAAATAATGATGCATGTCCTTTGCTTTGTATGGCATCATCGTTTTTGAATTGTCACATGCAAACACGGCGCTTGAGAACAGCAGTCACGTTTTCATATTTCAGTGGACCAACATTTCATTTCCCCGAAAAGTAGTTCCTGGTACTTTGGGTGGAAACACGGCTCGACTTTGTCAACTTTGCCCAGGCTCTACCAAGCTCGTTTTGGTTTTACGGCCCGCAACTTCACTGTTTGGGTTCACTCTCACTGCCCTCATCTGTGTCATTTTTGGCTGCAACCAGCAACTACTATGAGCTAAAAAGCTCTAAACAAAAACTCACTGTACACTATGTGCTCAGCATGAGATGGCAGACAAAGTTATCAACTATCTGGTGAATCTCCTGAAGAGTAGCATTTAGCAGCTAAAGAGCCAATATTTCTCTCAGGAGTTTGCAGAGAGCAAATACACAGCTAGAAGGAGAATGAAAATGTTTAGATTTAAAAATGGATAAATACTGTATGCACACTTGATACTGTGTCATATTTATCTCTGATATAAAATGCTGTTTGAATTGTGTGGATATTTTATAGCTGTAACACAGTATTTGTGTTCAGTGCTGTAGAGCTGCATCGCTCACTAGTCTGACTTGACTTTCAGGTCCTGCAAACACTCATCAGGATCTGACTGATTATTATGGCACGGGACAGTTTATGAGTAACTCTAAACTTAAAAGGTCAACATATCTGTCCATATTTCTCATTAAGTTGTGTAGAACGTGGCGAAGGAAGATGAGTTGATTGAAAATTTACCTGAAGCTCACCCTTTCTTAAAACCACCATTTGCTCAAAACGCCGAAAAGTTCTGATCATCAATCACAATTTGTCTTGAACTGTAAAAAATCGAATCAGACATTCGAAAGAGGTTGCACAGTTATTACAGAGGGGAGCGGAAGAGACAAAGAAATAGAGCCTTGTCATCCCACGTCAACGGATTGACACACATAATTGCAGCAATTTGGTTAACTAAGAAGTACTAATCTGGAGTAAGCATGTGTTTTTTCCCTCCCTGAGATTGGAAATGTAAATGTTGTGTTACAAATGGGTTAGACTAGGTGTTTGTTCTGCCAGAGGAGGAGAAACAAGCCAAATTTGTAGTTCTAAAGTCCACGCTAATCCAAGGATTGCATCCAACCACATGTTTCAGACAGGATAAGGAGTTACGTGCCAAATTAAATTCTGATTTGGCTTCTCTTGGCACAGGACTTAAGACTGAATCATTTGACCATGTACTTCTAAGTACCAAACCAGACATGAGCTTTGCAAATTAAAGGCTTTTGTGAGACGTAATGGGAATTTGTTCCAATGCTAAGACTTTGATGAGTCCTGTTCAGAAATTCCATTTGCTTTCCATGGCTTTTATCTGTTTTCATTAGAATCTAATTGATGTCATCAATGTAGTTTATCCAAGGCAGCTGACCAAATTAATTAAGCGTGGTTTTCAGTTGCCTCGACAAAACAGCCGAAAGAAGAAAAAAAAAAAAGAAAGAAAGACGGAGAGATAATGCAGCATGGTTAAAATTGGACACATGTCTGCGTCTTGAGCATTACAACATTTCAGAAATTGTGAGCATTGCATTAAACATTCCCTCTGGGTGCTTGAGGGCCTCCGTGTGAATTGTTTATATAATAACCTTGTGACCTCCGCTAAAACTCCAGAGTGTAACAGCTCCTCTAAACCTCTGGGAGAGAAAATAAAATATGCTGCTCGACAACAAGGCTCTGCCCCGGTCCTCCCCTCCCCTCTCGCTCCAGCACAGATCCTTTTTGCCAGAATATAAGTCACTTGTAACTTGTGGCTTAACAGGGAATTAAAACATTAAGTTTCATGTACATTTCTCTCGAACATCAAAGATGTTTTGGATTTATCATTTCAGGAAACACAAGGAGTTGTAAATGTTTCAGAGACACATGTTTTATTGAAAAGGTCTTAGAGTTCTGTATGTGGAGCAGTGGAAAGCAAGACTTGGAGCTGGAACAGGGGTCATTAAGCATCTTTGCTGAAAGGATCTTTCTGGTTATTTTCCCTCTCGACCTTATTTTTCGAGTATCTGTCCTCGTGCCAGTCATTTAGGATTGAAATGTGTTAATGTGCTGATTTCACTAGTGGTGTTTGTATTCGCTGTAATCCTTCCAAGCAAAAACCATTTTCTCTCATCAACGCCTGCACACAACCTTGAAGTTGTTTGTGGCTCATTCAGGGTCCATAAAGAAACGACGGTTCAGCAGAAGCCTCTGCAATTAAGTGGCAACATTATAGCTTATTTCCATAATTAATATTCATTTCATAAAAGAAATGATCTGCCTTTGAAAAGACATTGCTGGTGACCAGGAGAATAATATAAAAACACGTCTACATTCACAGTGTACATTCACATAATCATGATTTTATTGGCTTCAGCTAGCAAAACGCTAAAAAGTGGAACCAGCACCTCTGCTGTAGAAGCTGATGAAGCCAAAGAGTAGTTAAAACACACCCTCCCAACACTCACACTTGATATATGCACACATTTAAATAGCTGTGGCTAAACAATTATCACACCGTAAAAATGAAATTAAAGCCGCAACTCTAAGACGCCCTGTGGAGTTTTCTCGTAAACAAACACATTTTACGTTTACATTCAGCGTTTCCCATCAAAATGCACTGCACGTATAATTGCAGCTAGACAAACATGTCCTCATAAAATATCTGTTTTTGTTTTTGTTTTTTTGCGCATTTTCAATCTGGCACGTTTACATCCATGTTTACTGGTTTGCCCGTCATCACCACCAACCGTCCATCTACAAAATAGCATGAAACCAGAAGCAGGAGCGTTTATTTCATCACCCGTGCATGTGCACCCATATGCATACAAACAGGGTACCTTTAATTGTTAATTAAATGCAACTGTCATCATTCACACACTTCCTTGTTTATTTTTGCTGTCACATTTAACATTTTGAAATACCTACAGTAAAAAAGGTTGTCTTGGCAAGGAGAAAAATTACCTGAAATTTAACATTTTAATAATATAATGTTGATTCCATTACAGTCATGCCAGTGATGGGTAGACTACTGACAATCTTTACTCAAGTAGACGTGGAATAACTTCCATGAAAAAGAGAAACCTAATCAAGTAAAATCAAATAAATGAGTGGTTTATAAATTACTTATACAATAGTTGCTTTCTATTTTAATAATTTTTAGAGTGTACTTTCTGAAAGTACCCTCAGACTTGAAGTTGGCATTACGTTATTGGCCATAGATTGTCGCTGGAAGCTGCCTTTTGTTCGGGGTTTTTGCTCCGTCATCATCGCATTGTTGTAAAAACACAGGTGGTGGTTATTGAAGTAAAGATTAGAAGTACAGGTTAAAAAAAGGAACATGAGAAATACTTTTACTTATGTACATTACTTGTAACTCATTAAAACTCACCCCCGACTAAAACTAACTTAATTAAATAACAGCGCACGGCAGGTTTGGTATCAAGTAGCCGTATATCACAGCAGAAACTATTAGAGGAACCTTTGCAGGAACTAAATGTTACAGATATTTAAACGGCTGTTTGTGTGCGCAGGCGACTTGCAGACTGGTCTTAAAAAAGAGTGGCATTAAGAGTGTGAGAGTGAAGAAGCGAGAAGAAACTCATTTCCTAATTTTTTTTCAATGCGGTTCCATATTAAAGCAAAAAATAACTACAACTTTCCAAAACATGGTGGTTGATTAAAATATTACGAAATGGGTGAAAATCAGACGAAAAATCTACATACAGAAAAAACACATTTCTCCCTATTTTTCCACTTCTCTTTCTTTTACCAGAAGAAACTTTTCTAAACTGTCCTCATTAAAAGAGGACCATCTTTCTTCTCAAAGTGACACATTACGATTATATATATATATATATTTTGTTTATATATCTACATAATAGAAAATCAGGTTTATTTAGAAATCGCGAAGATTCTGTAGAAGCTGCGAATGGTAAACTTCATTCATAGTTAGGGCGTATTTAGCTATTTCTGTCTTTTTTTTTTCTTTTACATCCTTTTCATAAACAGTACAAGTTGCCACAAAAACCTTCACGGGCTTCCCACCATTAAAAATCAGCAACTGTGTTTACTGAAAAATATGACAACGCCAGAGGCACCACCTCCAGGAATCAAACCCTCAGTCTCTCTGCTATACTCCATGGAAAATTAATGCATCACCAATGCGGCCAAAATTTCTGCTATCTTTAATAAATCTAAAATCAACACGGGTTTGAGCTGTTAAGCACTTTCTGTACTGGTTGGTTTGCGCGGTGCTTATGCTGTCAGGCTTTAAAGCAGTGTGAACCAGGCAGAGTGAGAACGGCTTCTGTGCTGTGAATTAAGCTGGCTCCATTTGTGACAATAGGGAGTTGAAAGCTCCAAGTGAGCACTAATGAGAGAAGCAGCAGGAAGACCTACTTAATACGACAACTTCCCCTCTCTTTATTGAGCAATTACTTTTAAGTAGCTTCTTTGTGAACAAGGAATCCTAATCAGTGATTAAAGTTATTTGAGAGGCCATAAGAGGTATAATTGGTTATCGGGAACCGGAGTATTGTTAAGGGGAAGATAAAAGGGTGGAGATGGATCCAGCTGTGACACTGGGACTAATATTAAACTTTGTTTTTCAAGTAAGTGGTACATTTATAAACACTTCAAGTACTGTATGTGACTAATGATTGGCAGCTGTGATAGTCTTAAAACTGTCTATGTCTGTAGCCTCTTTTACACTGGACACATGACAACTATCACCTTGTGGCTGTACAGTATACCTCCACCAACCAGTCAAGTTCCAGTTTACATCCATGACTGTAAAATACATGAACTGAAGACTTCAAAGGAATTTAATAAAATGTATTACATTTATTTCTAATCACTTTATTGACATGCAAGATTCCAGTGGATAATTTCTGGTGAGAAACATTTAGAGACTGTTGTACAGTGGACTGATAGAGAACTTGTAGTTGTTGTTTTTTTGTTTGTTTCTTGTGTTGTTGCAGGACATTATGATGTCAGTGAAGTTCACATTCTGGATTAAAAAAAATGTCATCACTTCATCATTTTATTCTATTACACATCTGCAAAATTTTCAAAATTAGTGTATGAATTCTTGAGGTATGGCCAAAAGTGTCAGTGTAACCCTGACCTCTGACCCGCAAAAAAAATCTTATCAGTTCATCCTTGAATCCAAGTGGATGTTTGCGCCAGATGTGTTTAATTTCCCTCCTGGCATGCCTGAAATATTGCATTCTCTAGCAGAACTACGTATGTATGGACGACCCAAAAATATAATGTTTCCAGCTGTCACCAGAGCAAAGGCATAAAAACCCACTAACATCTGGTTTTTGTTATCAATGAAAAAAGGTACAAACAGAATTCAGTCCAGCCTCAATTGACAATTGACATTTATCGGCTCCAGCTCCGATCGGCAGTGCTAGAAATATTACACTTACGTGGACATGCTAGTTTTCGCCCACTTTATGGCGGAGGCAATTATGCCTTGTCCTCTCCGTTGGTAACTTCTTTGACTCTTTTGTTCTTTTTTCATACACATGTGCTGCCCGGTGGCAGCACGATGGAGTTTTAGAAATGCTTCCCAAAATTCCCCTTTTATTTTGTTATTAAAAAGCTTTTATAAGGAAACAGCAAAATCAGAAAATGTTGCGTATTCATCAGCAGTAACTCCGATCTATCAGAAAGCGAATATGAAACAGTAAAATAAAGCAGATACTTGAAAGTACAAACACGACCCAGGAGAGAAACTGAACTTAAAACCACAGATATTCAGTTAGAAGCTACAAAAGTACTGAGAGCTGAACACATAGACACTTTTAAAAATGTCTTTCCCTTTGCTCTCCTGCACACACGAGGCTTTCCAGCACACATCAGAAAAAAAACAGACGGGCAAACTCATCTACTGTTGGCAATGGGAAAAGGGTCAATCACCTATTTTTAGCAGGTTGATCCCCCTTTTAAAAACCCACATATAGAAACACATAAAGAGAAATATCAGGAGGGAATAGTTTTTTTGTAGGGAACAAAAAGCTTTGCAGGTTGCAGATGAGTCTTTTTTTAAGTAGTTCCGCTCTATGATACAGATTAGTACATTCTGTGGGGGCTGAAGGTTGAGCATATGTTTACAGATTTACATATGTACGATATTATCAGAGTTACACGTGTGTTAGCCTCGGCCATCTGGTCTTTAAGGACTTAAGGACAAAGAGCGGTGCAACTGCCTTTCGCATAATGTATCCAGCATTTCAGAGAAGGAATCTGTTTGCAAAAGAAAGAGCAGAAGAGATAAAACTGAAGAAACCTCAAACACAGGGAGAGTTTTGTCCCATCACTATAAAAAAAAAAAAAAAAAATACACACCATGTCTGCCTGCTGTGTGTTTGGACGCACAGAACATAAATTATCTCCCACAATCTGAACTTGATTTATTGCGTGTCTGTTAGCATTCACACATGCTGCGATGAGCCAAACTAAGAGCAGGGGGGGTGAGAGAGTGTGGGTCCACGTGTGTCACGTGATGGCTCTACTCACATTGAAGCATTGGAGTTAACAAACTTCTGCAGTACCCGACCCCTAAAATCATCTAAATTGTTCATTGTTTTATATTTGCACAAACCTGATCTTTCTTAAAAAAGAAGAGAAAGGCAGAGAAATCCATAATCCCTCCCAGACAAAATGGACAAAGTGTTTTAAGTCCTGGGTGTCAGTCCACATGCTTTATCTCCACATTCCCGTTCCAAATTCGCTGTGGCAGAGGTTGAGAGCACATTGTTTTGACATAATTATGGAGCCATTTTATTCCATCTTCCGCTGGAGAAGAGCAGCTGAGCCCTGCACTTAATTAGCATGATATGTATAGAAGAGTGATTTATGACTTCATTTGGTTTAGAGATGCAAGGGAGGGATTTGAGGTCTTTGGAGATATACTTGTTTTAAGTGTAAAGGAGCAAACCCAAAATTGGCTTCTGCTACTCTAGAGAGAATTCCCATGGGAGGAGAAATTCAGATCAGGAACAATAGACGGATTATGTTTTTGTATGAAAAGCAAAGAAACAAATACTGTGAATGGAGGAAAAGGTGAATGGTTTGAAGGCAGAATTAGCTTCTTCTTTTTTTTTTTATCTTAAAAAGTGGAAGCATCAAATGAGATGAACAATTAGTGCCTCAAAACGCGATGTTAGCGAGGTTTGCTGATGAGTGAAAGTGTGATTCATCAAAGGGGAAGAGGGGAGCGTCGCTGTCATTTCTTATAAACAAAACGGGAGAGAGAGTAAATGAAGCCAGTCAAATGTCACAGCAGACAGTCACCGCGTAAACTCAGCCGGTTTCAGAACATGAAACCTTTCCAAGCAGCTTCTGCCGCTGAGAGTCTACTGTAAACCTAAAGCCAGTTATTCAGTATGTGACGTTACAGGACACACACCAACTCTGATGTACGGCCCGACCCCTTATCAACTTATATCACATGGCTTTATGACCTTTAAAAATGACATACTTGTGAGGGTATTCCCATGCCAACACGTACACGTTCCACAGTGTAAGTGGTGACATTTAAACATAATTACAATTTAATGGATACTTAATATAATTTATTAGGTGACTTAATCTCTTCGATGGAGAACACTTTCATTGGGCTTGTTAACTGCAGCAGCTGAGATTTTATCAAACAGTTATATAAATGATGACACATAAGACCAGTTAATGGCGTAATGTGATTAGGTATAAAGTGTGCAATGGAGCCATCGATATCAAACTCATATTACTTTAACTCAGACATGCCATGATTGTTAGCGAAGGCCTGAATCTTTATCTCACCATCTTTTTTGGTTTTTTTTAATCTGAGTTGCTTTTTTGTGATGGAAACATAAATGATGATTTTCAGGAGGACATGTGTAGCAGCTTCATCCCTCTGGACGTCTCCCAGGGTAGCTGTTGACTGACATTGGAGAGCTGCATTTCTGCTGACTGGATGCTGCATGCCAGTTGTGTACAGCTGACAAATGCTGATACTGTTAGCGAAGCTGTCTGTCCTTTGATTGGATAATTTCTGCAAGTAACTTTTTGACTCACTAACTAAGAGGATATGACTTCGGTATTTAATTGGAACTTAAAAATGATAGCTAACAGTCTGATAAGATTTTTTTAAATAGATTCTTGTAATCTGCCTATGTAGAAATGAATGAGATATTGTTGTGATTTTAGCATTCAATTATTACAAATATGCTGTGGTGAAAGAACAAGAAAGCAATGAATTTAGTCGCCAAACAAAATCTTACAAAACTGGTGAGTGTTAAACTAACACGCTGCTCCAACTCAGAAATTGGAAGCAAGCTAGCTAGACTAACAAGCTCCCACTCGCAAAGTGGAAACCGAGTTTGCACAAATTCCCATTAGACCATACTTTCTGTACATGTTTTTGTCAACACCTGCTGAGTAATGGTTAGCTGTAGGGCTGCAACTAACAATTATTTTTATAGACAATTAATCCATTAAAAGCTGTTTGCCTATAAAATGTCAGGAAAATGGTGAAAATTGCAGATCAGTGTTTCCCAAAGCCCAGGGTGACGTCCTCAAATGTCTTGTTGTGCCCAGAACCCATAAATATTCAGTTTACTGTTAAAGAAACCAGAAAATATTCACATTTAGGAAGGTGGAATCAGAAAATTTTGATTAATTTGTTATCAAAGTAGTTGGTGATTAATTAAATTGTGGCCTTTGATTATTTGTTGCAGCTCTAGTTACCCGTCTCTCTCTTTCATTTGCACGTTTAGACTTTTTTGTCTGTTTTGAGTTTATGAAAAAAATCATTGGTCAATATGTATCGTCAAATATTTAAAACTCCGGGTTTCATCAAGGCTCTACAGTATATATTATATTTTAGGAAAGTGTTATTTATCACACTGTTTATGTGATGATGTGTTGTCTCATAATCATATTTCATTTTTTATTTATTTACTTTATTTTTTAAAATTCCAACATCACTTTTGGCAGAACACTGAAGACCTCTTTTTTTTTTTTTACACACGCAAATTCGTTCTTAAAACCTTAGTCAGCATTTAAACTTCCTTTGATTATGTAGACACCACTTTGATAGAACAGACAGGATATGGAGAAAAATGTCTTCACTGCGCTATGATAAGTACATTAGATTTAGAGAAGTGAAATGTCTCGTTGTGGCTGCATGAGAACTAAAAACAGATTAAATGTTCTACAATGTAGACAAAAAGTATTTTAAAAAAAATACGAGAACAAAGAAAACAACACAGAAACTTTGAAGCAAAGATGAAAAGAATCACAGAGTTCGCTGATAGAGACTTTATACACACTGCAGACAAAACACACCAAGTAGTTGAGGTATGTGTTCTACTTAGATAAAAGTGGCCTTTGTATACGCTCAGAGCATGAGCTTGTGGTTTCTATGGGGACACTGACACACTCATTGGTGGATTTCCTGTAAATTCTCCTGGTGACACCCATGAGGGACACTGACATAACAACCGGTAGTCAGTTTGCCTCTGGCCAGTCAAGCAGGGAGGAATAAAAACAGCTTATGCACATGTTCGACACTTTTGCACCGCTCTGAGCAAACAATTAGCAGTTTCTGGTAACTTAGTGTGAAAAGTTTGATGAAAAACAGCGCTTCTCGGATGTTCGGAACTTTCACTATGATTATCTCGCTGCAAAAACTTATTAACCTTCATAATGAGCAGCCAAGACATTACAAGACAAAACGCCACAGTTGCTGTCACAAAATGACTACAGTATTAAGTTTATGTGGTTTGGAGGCTTTTGAAAAAAAAAAAAATCTGATCGGTGTTAGATTAAATGATAGATTTTAATCGCTTAATATTATGATATTCTGAATGAGGTTGCTAATGATGACTCATTCCTGTGTGAATCATTCTCTTTTGGTGGCAGACACTCTTTTGTCTCACCATATGAATATTTACATACACTCCATAAAGAAAAAAAAATCCCCATTTAATCCCCTGACTAAGATCGTTCTAAACACACATCTGAAAAATCCACTTCAGTTCAATCCAAAATTTATTTGTACAGCACCATATCAACAGTTTAAAAAACGGTCTCGTAAACGTTAAAGTAGTAAATTGAACAATATTGGAAGGAAGGCAGGAGTAGGGCTGAACGATTTTAAAAATGTATTTATAATTGCAATTATTTTGACTGATTTCCAAAATTAGAGGGATTCATTTTTTTAACTGTATATTCGAGGTGATTTCTGTGGGGATCTGTACCAAATGAAGATGTTTTCTTTAGTCTGTTGGATATGATGTATAAGTCAGGACACGTCTTTAGCACAACAATATTACATTTTAAATATTTTTACACTCATATCGCCCAAATACTACTATAAAATTTTCAATCATCGTTCAGCTAAAAGCAGGAGCTTAAGAAATCTTTTTTGTCCTGTGCATGTATAGAATAAAAGGCAATATAAAATCAAAGGACATCAGTGGCATTCGGTGGTAGTTTTTCGGGAATATCACCTCTGTCCTCGATGTCACGTTTTGCACGCTGTCCTCGTGTGTCTTTTGCACTGAAAAAGTGAAAGTCCCAGAGAGCCCTGAATCACACTCCAGTCATTGGAACGTGTTGATCTCTTTACAGAAATCTAATAACATTTTATCATGGATATTTTCTGTGGGTTTAAAAAAAAGATGTCAAGGTAAAAAGTTATTTGCATTAAACAGGGATGTGAGGTCTCTTTGTTATAGGAGGGTTCAAGGGAGGCCAGTTTTTACCACAATGCATTGCACCTGTTACATCCTCCATCTGCCAATAGCATGAAGGCTTTTTAACTATTTTTCAAAGCTTGACAGCATACTGTACATGACACACTGCTGTCAATACTGTGAACAAAACTGAACCTAATATGCTTTAGAAAGGTAGTTTTTATTGCAGGGATATTGCACTGGATTGCATTATCTTGTATTCATGATATTTTGTCCACTTCTCCCCACAGCGTGTTGCAGAGCTGCTCCTGATCTAATCACACAACCATTACGTTCATATCTGTGTACATTTAAAATTTCCTAAAACATGCAAAAACACAGAAAAAGGTCAGACATTGCAGGAAAGAACCCGCAGAAAAGAACTGAAGCACGGGCTGTTCGACATGACAACATTCACAGTGGTGGAATTTAAGTACATTTACTGAAGTATTATGCTTAAACACAAGTTTGAGGAAGAGGAGCCCAGAGACAACTGTAACATTTTTTACATTGTCGGTCATAACTCACAGACTACTTGAATTTGTTGGTATAAGAAACCTACAGTATGTATGTGCAATAATTAATAACACAATTGATTTATTTTCACTAGCTAGGACAAGACTATAATATTAAATTTAATGCAAGAAGTCAAAGTGTTACAATTCCCCCCTTGGTGGGGCCAGTTGTAACAGTGTTTGGGGTCAATTGTAACACTGAAAAAGTGGAAAGCACAAGGCGCAGACAGTGTTTCTGAAGTTTGATAACCTGGCTTCAAGCTCTGACACAAGTACACAGACCTTTTCTTCCCCAGGTTGGGACAATCTCATGCTCAGATATAACGTCTTGTTCATTTTATATGTTATAGACCACAGTTGCTTAATCCATCATGGCAAAAATGGCAACTGTGCCAGTGTAAGATAGCAAATCTACCTGCACCACCAGCGCAACGCCGTTGCAACAGGTGTAAGACAGGGCCCCGTATCTCAAGTAAAAGCAATGATGTCAGGCATCATTAGGAAATCAGACACTGTACGCATTCAAAGCAAAAGTTTATTTCTATTTCTGCATAAATACATTGTAATCATTTGAATTTATTTAATAATGATTTTACATCCTACAATCATGTATGCTAGCTAGCAATACTTATATTAGCTTAGTTTGCATATGTTTACTTTTAACCACAAACCTAGAGATAAAATTGATGTAAGTTTAAAATTGTCGTCATATAAATGTTAAATAGAGAACAGATAGAGAATCCTACTGAGCATGTGGAAAAAGATTCTGTTTGGAGGAATTGAGTGTTCCAACTGCCCCTGGTCTCCCCTACTTTTCTGTTCATGCTACTTTCTACTTCTACTCCATTACACCTCTGAGGGCAATATTGTTCTTTGTACTTCACTATATTTATCTGACAGCTTTAGTTACTTGTTACTTTTACAAATTAAGATTTCTGCATACAAGACATACAAAGAGA
>JAJHUR010139645.1:0-24729 GCA_027495735.1 Lutjanus campechanus
CTCCCCAGATTTCTCATGGGAAGTTAAAAATGTGTCTGATCACAAGAGTAAACACACACACACACACACACACACACACACACACACACACACACACACACACACAGACACCACTTTCTCCTGCCTCGGTCGTTGTTGTTGTTTCCTGTGTTGTAAAGCTCAACTCCTGGTGACCCAGCCCCCACCTCCCCTAAAACCACATTTTCTCTCTTCACTCCGACCCCCCCACCCCCAACCCCCTCCTCCTCCTCCTCCTCCTCCTCCTCAGCTTGGCCTGAGCGCACACATTTGTATGGTATGACACAGACACACACTCTTTCTAACAAGAAGCTGACTGCTCTCTAGAGACTTAAGAGGCTCAGAGTGAAAAAAAAAAAGAAAAGTCTGACAAAAACTCACAGCTGGCTGGGCTCTCTCTACCACAGGCAGTGATGTGATCACACAGTATTTGGAGCAAAGATTTATTATTGAATTTGTGCTGCATGGCAGGAAGGTTGCAAAGTGGAATCCCTCCGAGGCGGGTATGTTCACTGGGAGAGCGCGAGCAGTCGAGTCAGACATCGGATTTCTAATGAAACATCGACTATGAGGTTAAAGTTCTGATTTTTAGCTGCATATTAGATAAACAAAGTATGAGTTACAGCCCTTTCAGCAGGCAGTAAATAGACAAGAGGCAAACTTTTAAGTTACACTTTGTTTTGGTGTCAAATCCTTTGCAGTTAATTAACGTCTTGAAGGCTTTAATACCCAAACATAAGGAGACTTTTGGCTTCCTCTCAGCTGATGTTCTGCCAGGCCTGCACCGCAGCATCCCGTTTAGTATTGATCTGTCGATTTGCAGGTCGAAAGTCGTCTTGGCGTCTCATGTTGAATGTTTAAGTGGAAGTTTTATGGACTTCAAGGACACACAGAGTCATTCTTTTAACTACGCTAGATGGCCATTTTTCATTGTTAAGTGGGTGTTATCGAGATTGAAAAACAGTCACTGAGACGCTGTTGAAACAACAGTAACAAGATGTCTTTACTTTGCAACCACGTTTAGTCAAGTTTTAAAGGACCAGTGTGAAAGATTTAGAGGATCAGAATATGGCAGAAATATGAGCATGTTTTCACTGGTGTATAATCATCTGAAAATAAGAATCATTGTGTTTTCGTTATCTTAGAATGAGCCATTTATAAATACAGAAGGAGTGGGTTCTCTTCTATGGAGTCCGCCATTTTGAACCACCCTGTTTCCACAGACGCCCAGACTGAACAAACCTAACACTACCTCTTGATACATCCTTCTGGGTTTTAATCAAGTTTTGTGGCCACAACACGCTTTTCAACACACTTGGAAGCGGAGATTGAGCAGTATTCAGTTGGTTGCAATCTACAATTTCACCACTAAATGCCACTAAATCCTTCACACTGGTTCTTTAGCTGAACATTTCTAGCCATGGTAGCAGCTTTGTCCTATGCTTCAGCCTCAGTTGTACAGAAAACAGAAAAAGTGTCACTACAGGGAGAAGCAGCACTGTAATTAAAAAAAGAAAAAGCTTCCTTTTTGGTTTTTTTAAGTAAAACAAAGCTTAATGTGCATATTAGTATGCTAACATGCTAAATTATGACAGTAAACATTCTAAATGCCAAACATCAGAATGCTCATACTCACTATGAGCATTTAGCTCAAAGCACTGCCCACCTAGTCTCGTTTAATCTGCAAAAAAAAGCTTCACATTTTGTTATACCACATAAATTTTGGGGCGTTTACACCTAATTTTCATAAGACAGCTGAAAACACGACAGGGAAGCGGGTGAGAGAGCAGGGAGACAACATGCAGCAAAGGGCAGCAGGCGAGAGTCGCTAACAAATGGCTACACGACACTACAGAGGTTGTCTGGGGCATTAAATGCCATCTGCCATGCACTAGTCACTTAGTGGTTGTGAGGTGAAGTCAAGGGACTGTGAGTTTGTTTATAGCCCAGCGTTAGCTTTTTATTTCTGGCGATTGCATTTTACACTTCAAAACATGAAGTATCATAAACTTTTGTTCACCGCAGAGCTTATTTTCTGCAAACCAACCAAAATCCTATGGAAAAATCCCACTGTCTTTTTCTGGAGTGAACCAAAGTGATGCTAACTTCCTGTTATGTCATCCCTGCAGCACTCTTTGTGTTCATCATATATGATGTGTATAAGAAAAAAGGATTACACGTCCTTCACTGTCCACCCAGTGTGGATGTAAACCGCCTAAAATGGGAGCTGCGATTCAGCAGTTTAACCTCTTTGTCAAAGCCAAGACAATATTTACAGACAGCTCTGAATGTGCACCCAGGGTGTGTGTTTACTTCCTGTGGAAAGTTGAGGGGTCTACACGGCTTCCTGAGTGCGCGGTGACCCTCAACCCTGTCACTCATCACATAAACACTCATGTACACACATACACACACACACAGCTACAGCTGCTCTGCTGGTGATAGACAAGAGGCTAACCTTTGTTTTGGCCTCCATCCAACATCAGCATTGCTTGCTGCTCTGTATGTGTGTGTGTGTGACGAAGGAAGCAGGTGGAGCCTCACCTGAAATCATAAACAATCGTCCACGAACAATGATGGTGGAGCAGTGAGAGCTTCTGTGTGATGGTGTTTGCGTTTCCCTGCTGGTCACTAAAGGCTGCTGGAATAACATGAATTGTGTGTTTGTGTTTTTTTTTTTTTTCCACAGACGTATGTGTTCACTGATGGAGAGGATGAGAAGCTGAGGAAAAGGATAGGTGAGTTGCACACACACATGCACACACACACACACACTCTCAGTTTCGCTGAGTAGCAGCAGCGGCGGTGTTATCTGCAGCCTGTGAGCAGGAAAGCAGGAACCAGGCTGCTGACTGAGCAATACTGTGTTTCCATGAGGTGCAGGAAGTCATTTCAGTTTAATCAACAGGCCGTTCCTCTTCTCACTCACGGAATTGTTTTACTTTCAATGAGGTATTCTTCTCACTATCGCGCACATCGTACGACTCAGTGCAGAAAAATGTGTAATGAGGGTTCTTTTATGAGGTTGTTTTCAAGCAGTTGAGTTTTATTTGGATCAGGTTTCATGAAAAGCTTTCTGGCTTCTGAAACAAGCCAGAGTTCATCAGATAAACATCTTTCTTTAATTCTTCACTATTATAAGTCTTTAGTCTTATTCTTCACTCATTATAAGCTACTTATCCATAATCAGTGTATTACCTACAGTAGCTGGCGGTCGACACTCCCCAAATTTGGAGAAGCAGCGGGGGTACCAGTGCAGGAAGCTAAGCAATGGTACTGCTGTAGGGTCAGTTGCAAAACATATTTTAACACACCCTTAAAAAAATATGGTGTACTGCTTTACTTCACCATTGAACAGTGTCTTCCACTGAGAAACCGCCATTATAGAAGCCAGATATCACTCTCTCCAAACCTACCAGACTCCATTGGCGAAATCAGTAATTTTACCTTGCAGAACATGGAAACTGCTCATCTACCGCTGTCTCGACAAGTTAGTTTGTTTGTGTTATTGTTTGACTTCATGTTTGAGGGAAGTCACCAAAGTCACATGATAACACAAACAAACTAACAGATGGAGGCGGTGGTCAAGTGACAGCTCCTGTTTTCAGGGAGATAAAATTACTGATTTTTCCTCTGGAGTTTGGTGGGTTTGGAGAGAGTGACATTTGGCTCATACAACGGTGGTTTCCCATCAGAAAATACTGTAGGTAATACACTGACTATTGATAAGTATCCCACCTTAAATAATCCAAGCTATCCCTTTAAACCATTACTGTGTCAGAGTTGGTCACTGATTTCTGTTTGTTATTGATTATCAGGAGCTCACCTGATCAACACCAACTGCTCAGCGGCCCACAATCGTCAGGCCCTCTCCTGTAAAATGGCTCTGGAATACGACACTTTCATAAACTCTGGCAAGAAGTAAGACACTCTGGACGCACACTGTAACACACACACACACACACACACACACACTTGTCATAAGCACTTTACTAACTGTCAGCATCGCCTGTTGCAGGTGGTTCTGTCACGTCGACGATGATAACTACCTGAACGTCGGCTCCCTGCTGAAGCTCCTGTCTCAGTACAGCCACACGCAGGATGTTTACATCGGCCGGCCGAGCCTCGAACGACCAATAGAGGCCACAGAGAGACTCGGCACCACTGACACGGTAAACTTTTACCTATTACCCAGTTTTTATTACACAGCTTTTTAGTTTTTTTTAGTATCTCATTCTGATTGGTCGCTATAACAGAATTCTAAGGTCTGTTATTTCTGAATAACAGACGTGTGTAATGAGCAGTATAACGTACAGTGAGCAGGTCATTATTGTGAAATAAACCCTGAAGGTGGTTAATTCCTAGAGTTATCCCTTAACCTTTCACGTTTTTGATTGTTATTGTATAGTCGTTATTCTGCCATACACATACAATCATGCACATAAATGTCATATTTAACAGATTTCTCCTGAAACATTTGATTATTACACTAATTTAAATCATAGTAACAGCATGATGTTATGATTATTATTACGATTATACTTCCATCTTTGTTTTGTTTATGTGTGTATTATGTTTAGTTCTGTACATCTTTATCTGTCAGTGTGTATTTCATCTGTTTCCATCTGTGAGGTACTCAGTGTTTTGTTTTGCCTACTAAAAATGTATAAATGATAACATCTTTACTCCCTGCTCCATAATTAAAATATGCATCTAGATCTCTCTCCTTTTGAAAACATACTTTAAGTTGTGCAATAAAAGAAAAAGTGATTAAAGAAACATCCGTTCGCTCTGGTTTTCTCATGGGATCAACTACATACAGAGTGAAGATCTATATTGATTCGTCCTTCACGCGTCCCAAGGCTGAAGCACAACATTCAGTGTATGATTACAGCTCGTTCATTCATGTTGTATGTGTGTGTGTTTGTGTGCTTGTGTGCAGAAGCAGGTGCGTTTCTGGTTCGCCACCGGAGGAGCAGGATTCTGTCTGAGCCACGGCCTCGCTCTCAAAATGAAGCCCTGGGCGAGGTGAATCTTCACTTTGATACATTATGAGATATTCTCAGCGCTGTGTCAGCTATATCATCAGATCTCTTTATTTTAATGCTCTTTGCCTCTTTCTCTGTGAAGTGACGGCACTTTCATGGCGACAGCTGAGCACATCCGCCTCCCGGATGACTGCACCGTTGGTTACATCGTGGAGGCGCTGCTAGGCGTGAGTCTCATACGCTCAGCGCTGTTCCACTCGCACCTGGAGAACCTGGGACTGGTGTCAGACATACACAGCCAGGTACACACACTCTTACACCCACACACACACACAAACAAACAGACGTGCTGATGTACCAGCTGTCTAAACTGCTTGTGTTTTTGTGTCTTGTGTGTGTTTAGGTGACGCTGAGCTACGGCACAGTGGAAAAAAACAGAAACACTGTCAACCTGAAAGGAGCATTTTCAATAAGTGAAGATCCTACAAGGTAAAATATCTGTTTGTATTATGTCATGACAGGACAGTGACACGTCTGGGGCTAATTAATTGTTTGGATGATAAAATGTCAGAAAATAGCAGGAAATGCTTGTCACAAGTTCCAAAACCCCAAGGTGATGCCATCAAATTGTTTTGCTTTGTTTGACCATCAGTCTGCAACACAAAGACCTCCAGTTTATTGTCACACAAGACAAAGAAAAGCATCCAGTCCTCACAGTAGAGTGCTGCAGGGATGAAGTATCTTCGCTGTGGTTCATTCCACATTTTTCCATTGGATCAGTGTAGCAAATAAGCTCTGTGGTTAACAAAAGATTCTCCACTTTTATGATTTCTGAAACATAAAAAACAATCCCCAGAAGTAAAAAGCTAATGTTAGACTATAATTAGCTTATAGTCCACACCACAGTGATGTGACTCAACATCACCACTGCTAACTGACTATTGTTCAGCGTGATGATGTTTAAAGTTCCTGACAACAACTGTAGTCTCATTTAGCCACTTGTTAGCAAGTTTTATGTCGTAGAACAAAACATGAAAACCTCTTCTGCTTGTATTAACCACAGACCTTATTTCAGGCATCTAACCAAAAACCAGTTAAAAAAAAACCCATTGACTTCGAGACAAGGGGAATATGCTAACTCATTTGTGGGTTTTAGGACTCTAACATTAAGCAAGCTTGGCATCCGGCTGAACCCCAGTCAACTTTCCCCTTTCCCGTTTTCTGTGTTTAGATAAGCTATGTGCAAAGCTCGTCTATGTTGAAAAGAAAAACAAATTTTCCCCGTTATGTAGTCACAGATTAAGTTAGCTAATGTTACAAAATTCTCCTTAACTAGCTAGCTAATCTACATCAATCGTTACTTAGCAAGTTAAATCTGATAACTAGCTAGCTAACAACCGATGTAGATAGCTAACTATTTAGATAGCATTTTGCTAACATAAGCTATCAGATGTAAGTAGCTAGCCAACAATTGATGCAGATTAGGCAGCTAGCACAGATATATTATAATGAGCAAGATTGTGTAAACAAAGATGGTGCCCAGTCAGTCCAATCAGAGTTGCTCTCCTGGTGCGTAAGCCAAAAAAGTTTTCTAGCTTCCAGGTTTACTTCCTGGTTATGTGGGAAATTTTTGCTGGAATACCACAAGTGACCACAGAGAAAGACTGGCGGCAAGGCTGAGCGGGAATATGCCCTGTCTAGTTCCATTAGAAGTTAATGGTAGCTAGCTGGCGTTTTGCTAACGATAGCAAACTTTTACACGTCCCACAGCAACAACTTTCAACCATCTACAATATGTTTTCTTTTAACATAGACTAGCCTAGCATAGGCTAGAATTAGAAAATGTTTGGCATTTTCACTTAATTAATAGACGATGAAAATAACTGCTGCTGTAAAATAATAACTGCTGTCAAACAAACCAATTAATCAATTTATTGTTTCAGTTCTAATTATTTTTCTCTTGTCTGTCCAGTGTGTAACTTTAATATTATCTGTTTAAATATACCTTTACTAGAGGCTATGAAGAAATAGATGAAACTTTACCCTATCCTCTGAATACAGGCCCTGGAAAAACACTGTATTGTTTTGGGGGGTTTTTTCTTCCAAAAGATTCAGTCTATGATGCTCAGTCTAACACAAAAGGTGGCCTTCACTGCAAACATTTACAGCACGGGGACCATATTACATCACCGAGAGGAAGAACATTCATACTGACAAACAAAAGAATTCAAAAGGATAAAAGACAAACTGATCTTATCTGAAGTCTAAATGACATTAAGGGGATTTACTCTGTATATGTCTCTCTTCCCTTCTTTCTTTTGCTGTTGCTTTGTCCTTCAGTCGGTACTGTAATTGTATCATTGTGCATTGAATTGGGCTAATGGTCATTAGTTCTGTACATAGTCAATAGACACTGATGGCAGTGTGCCTAGATGGCGGGAGGGAAGACCAGACGTAATGAGATAAGCTCGCTGACCTGTTAGTGGACAGGTTAATTGAAAAGATTGAGAGTCTTTTGGAACAATCAATAGTACAAATTGTATATTGTATTTTTGTCTGTTTCAGGAAAGGCTTTAGTTTTAAAACATGTGTACTACATTTCTCCTTTATGTAGGCGCTTCTTGTTGTGAATGTTTTACTACTATGACAAGTTTCCTGTCTTTGTTCATTGTGTGTGTGTGTGTATGTATGTGAGGACTAATTGTATTCACCATCTTATTTTGAAATCCCCAGTTGGCAGCTTCCAGGCATTGTGACACTCATTTCCGTCTCTTTCTCAGGTTCAGGTCGGTGCATTGTCTGCTGTACCCAGACACCCCTTGGTGCCCCAGCCCCCGGCGACTCTAACACCCAGCTAGAGAGACACGGGCAGACTGATGGAGGAGAATAAAGTTCACGTCTGCCTGAACTCAATTTTCTCTGTTGGAGGAGGAAATCATTGCAGACATCCAGGAATAAAGAGAAGGAGTTTCAGTGCTGCCCTCCGCTGGCTCCACGGGGCTGAGGAATCTCTGAAACATGGGGACATAAATGATTTCTTCCTGTCCAACAGCTGGCTGCGGAGTAAAGTGACTTTTTTTTTTAGGAAGGACTGCTGTTTTATGAGCCTACACCTGAACTCTGTTGGGTGTCGAAAGGCCAGAAATTGCGACAAAAGAAGAAGACTACAGCTGGAATTTCTCGGATGGATAAAAAAAATGGAGAGACAAAAGAAAATGAAGGTGGCACAAGAGGAAAGCAGCGTTGTTGAATCCAAATCAAAAGGTTTTATCTTATATATGGTGGATGTCTCAGCTCCAAACTGAGCCTGTCAGACCTGCCTTATCTTTCTTCTGTCCAGCATACTTGTTACGCTCTACAAATTTCAGTTTGCTAGCGTCAGCTGTGCAGCCAGCTTAATACAGCATTAAGTAATGTTGTGGCTTAGAGGGTAATTATGGCCTTTTGCAGCTTGTTTCTTTATTTTTCATCCTTCATGCGAAGATCCAGGAACATGGCGACACAACTATAACAAAGCCAGACGGGGCAAGAAACATGAGCAGTGAGACAATCAGATCATTGACTTTGACTTTTGTGGGATTAAACCAATAAGACTTAACATTATAAATCAGTGAGCAATAGATGTGCTATAAGGCAGATTCTGTTACTTTTAGGTAGAGTTAGGCTGGTCGTTTCCCCTTCAGCATGGGTTAAGCTAAATTAACCAGCTGTAGTTTCATGTTCACCATACAGAATTTGAAAAAGCAAATATGTAATCCTGTTCATTTTGGAAGTAAAACTGAAGTGGAAATAATTCTGCTGCACAAAACTGTGTGCGCATACAACTATGGTAAGTAGAGTAGGTTAAAATTGTACCAGGAAGTCGTCTCTAAATAACTGCGAAACTCGCCGTTTGGCTTCATTTTCTCTTCTGAGTGAAACCAGTTTTATATTTAACACGTGCGTGAGGGTTCACATGATGTACATTTCTTAAGACTGTCCATAACGTGGTATAAACAGAACTGTTACCAGTCTGTTTGGCAGTATAATCCAGGCTTGACTTTGACCAACCTGGTGATTTGATTGAAACCTGTCTGATCTCTAGGACTGCTTGGGTTTCATGACCCTCCAAAAACATCTTTTTAGCAATGTTGCCACGTTCATCAGATCTTGGCATTTAACTTTGTCAGTCCAATATTACTATTGAGGACAGAAATGGTGGCCAAAACTTACTACAGTGTTGACATGTTGGTGGTGCAGAGAATCACCTAAGTCACCAACGCGTTCGTCCTCTAGGAATCATGAATGTCTTTTTTTATTGACAACCAACCCAAAAGTTTTCAGATATTTTACTCTAAACTGAAGAGCTGGACCAACCAATTAGCAGGCAGGTTGTGATAATCATCCGTAGAGCCACACCAAGGCCTCTGTCATGGCTAAATATGAGACTTGTCTGAAATCCCACTGTCCCAGTTTCGCCATCACGAGATCGTCCCACTCAAAAAGACACAATACTCTAAACTGCTCCTGTTTAGTGTCGCCTGTTCTGCTTTTCCTCACGTCCTCGTCCATTTCCACTGTCTTCTCTGCATTTTCTCAGCTGTGAAAGATGTGAATATGTTACTTGATTGGCCAAACACACCCCCACATGCCCCCAGTGTTAACCAGCTTGGATTCAGTACATGAAGTGAAGTAATCAACACAGAGATGCAGAAGGAACAATCATTCATCGCTTTTCAGCTTAATGAGGCAGAAAACATCAGGGGGCTGTCGATGGTTTTATGGAATCCAGGCTTCTTATCTGAAGTTTGATCTTGTCTGTGTTCAGTATTATCTTTTCTCTGAAGTATATCATAATGACTGAGCACTTTGCTGTTTTATTTCTGCTGTTTGTAATTCATCATATGATAAAAGGACATTACAGAACAAGTTTGACATTTTAGGAAATGCGCTCATTTGTTTTCTTGACAAGAGGCAGATGAGAAGATTGATACCGTGCTAAATATGAAGCTACCGGTAGGCTCAGCTAACTGGAAACAGTTAGCCTGGCTCTGTCCAACATTAACACCCTGTAAAACCACACAGATTAAACAAACAAGATATAACACGTTAATTCAGGCTAGCTGTTTCCTCTCGTTGCCAGTCTTTGTGCTAAATTAAGCTAACTGGCTGTTGGCTCCAGCTACATAAGAGTGGTATCGATCTTCTCATCGAACTCTTGGCAAGAAAGTAAAACTTCACAGTCATCTTCAAAAATGCTACAATATTTCTTAAAATGAAATATATATTGGTTTAAAAACTAAATGAATTAATGTCATATTCCGAACTCATCCGGTGAGGCCTCCGTTACAAGATTTTCTTCCAAAAAGGTGGATAATCACCTGTCTTTATCCGTGTAAATGGATGGATTCTGATTATTAATGAGCGTTATACAGCATCGGTGTAACAAAGAAATCCCCTTTTGAGGTTTTATTGACACATGACTCATGTTGGGTCGTCTTCTATATTTCTGTGAATTGAAAGCGGTTGTTACAACTGAATGAAAGTCATTAAGTTAAATTCTGTCCCTTGTTAAATGAATGTATATGATGAACTGTTGCTTCTGAAGCGTACATGCTCTCTCCAGTATCTGGACTGTATGTAGAACATTATGGTTGAAGATAATAATAAAGGAAAAGTTTTTGGTCAAATGCTTGAGTGTGAGATTGTGTGCTTGGGGGATTTTAAAATGGGGTTGTAAGGGACACGACTAAGAACTTTCACCTCTGGCCTTGTTTATGAGCTGTTCTTGTCTGGAGACCAACCGCCACAAAGCGCCACCATCCACACACACACAGAGAGAGAGAGAAACAACAACCGCCCTCTTATCTGATCGAGTCATACACACGGCCCTGGAGAGATAAAGGCAAAACATTGGCAGACTGCATGCCTCCAAGTGTGTGAATGTGTCTCCCACTGTGAACTCGGAGATGTCTGACTGTGAGGGCCGTGGGGACCACTTTCACCGACAGTGATACACAGTAGTGAATTTGTGAAGTTGTTCTGAGGTTTAACATGCTGCTGGGTGGACGGTGACACCTGCTGGCTGCATGTGGTACTACAAAGAGTAAAAAAAAACAAAAAAAACAACTGTTTTCTTTATTGCCGTTCTTGATTGCCAAGACACATTCCCTGAAATTATTCTCCATTTCCCAAAACACAAAGGCATAACTGCATCTTCACAAACTCCCATGTCAAGACCAAACTCTCCGCTCCAAACCATGTCATTTTAAATCTAAACCAAACTTTGCCCTCAGACAAAACAACAAAACCACCAAATACACACAGAATACTCATTACACACTTAGTCCAGACAACCTCACACAAATTACACTATAAACAAACACAATAATTTAGTGTCCTCAGTGTGTTCTGAATTAGAGAGAAAAAAAGGTTTTAAGGACTTGTGTGAAGTTTTACAAAATGTCTAAATCATGGAAATGATTGTTTATGGTCCTACCAAAAATGTCTTTTTCAGTGCAGGCTTTTTTTTGTGAGAAAAAAAAAGAGGGCAAACTTCACACAAACTACAAAACAAAGTCTAACAAATGTTTATTGCTCATAAATATCTCCTCTATAACAAATAAAAAGTTCAGAAAGGTCCAAATGGTGGTTCAAATGTGTTTCTTAACTATATCCTGGCAACATTTTTTTGCTTCCTAAAATAATCATTTAAATCAACATCATTATACACTGCCTGGCTTTAGCTTTGATTTGCCATGGCATCGTTTCAATAAGCTTATGCAATGTCACAACATTTATTTCTGTCCAGAGTTGCATTACTTTTTCACCAAGATCTTGTATTGATGATGGAAGAGTCGGACCGCTGCGTGAAGTTTTCTCCAGCACATCCCAAAGGTTCTCAGTGGGGTTCAGGTCTGGACTGGAGCCTGATGTCTCATGCTCCCTGAACCACTCTTTCACAGTCTGACCCTGATGAATCCATTGTCATCTTTGAACATGCCCGTGCCATCAGGGAAGGAAAAAAAATCCATTGATGGAAAATCCTGCTCATTCAGTGTATTCAGGTTGTGAGCTGACCTCATTTTTTGGACACATAATGTTGCTGAACTGCGACTTGACCAACTGAAGCAACCCCAGATCATAACACTGCCCCCACAGGCTTGTACAGTAGGCACAAGGCATGATGGGAGCATCACTTCATCTGCCTCTCTTCTTACCCTGATGCCCCCATCACTCTGGAACAGGGTAAATCTGGACTCATCAGACCACATGACCTTCTCCATTGATCCAGAGTCAAATCTTTATGCTCCCTAGTAAATTTAAGCATTTTTTTCTGATTAGCCTCACTGATAAGAGGTTTTCTTAAGGCTACACAGCTGTTTAATCCCTTGAGTTCTCTTCACATTGTGTGTGTGGAAATGCTCTTACTTTCACTATTAAACATAGCTGTGAGTTCTACTGTTGATTTTTTTAGGATTAGATTTCACCAAACATTTCAGTGATCTCTGATCACGATCATTCAAGATTTTTTTTCTGACCACATTTCTTCCTCAAAGATGATGGTTCACCACTAAACTTCCAAGTTTTAATAATGTGTTGGACAGTTCTTAACCCAGTCTTAGTAGTTTCATCAGTCTCCTGAGTTGTTTTCTTTGCTTGATGCAGGCCAATAATTTGACTCTTCTGAATTAGAGTAGCATATTTTCCACGACCACAGGATGTCTTCAGACATGGTTGTTTAAGAAATGAGAAGCTGCTCACTGCATCAGTTCAGGTTAAATAACTTGTCAGCTGAAACATATTAATCACTGCAGTAATTATCCAATGGAAGGATCTTACCTGTTTACTTAGCTAAACTCAGGTGGTGACTTTTTTTGGCCAGGCAGTGTTTTATATACTTGTAAACAAGGCAACATAAATTGTCACTAATCCAAAAATGTTGTCATTGATTAACATAAATTTAAAACAAACTTATTTAAATACGTTGAATTTGCACTTTTAGTTTTTATAACTTTCAAAATATTCATGAACAATTTTATTTTATTTTTTAAGGCTTTCAAGAAAACAAACATACAAGCTCATTTTGATCCACTGATGCATTGAAGGGTTAAGAATTTACTGCACACACACACACACAGCCTCCAACTTAACATGTCTCATGTTAAAATAGTATCTGGTTGATTGCAGACAGCACTGAACCATCTGTGCGGACATCAGACAAGAAACCATGCAAAAATCAGTTTTTTTAACATGGGCAGCATTGGGAAATTGTGGCATCACACATCACAGTCTTTTTCAATACTTTCACCTGCCCATGGTGAGATGATTTCAAAACACTAATATAAAACCTGTCACCGCAATAAATAACAGCACTTGTGGTCCCACAGAACAACCTCTTTGCATGATGAACACAATATAAAAATACAATACATACTTACTGAAAAGGTAAATGTAGTGTAAAAATATGCAACTGATAGAGAACATAGTGAACAAATTTACATATATTTACTGATATTAATCTAATAGACGTGCACATAAAGAAATAAATAACTTTTATCCTGTGTGAGAAGTTTTGCCATGAATTGGAATTGTGGTTTAACTGGGTTCCAGCTGTGATGACTTGAGTTAATGATACTGAATGTCTTTACTTTCTAAATGAGCACATGGTGCAGGCAGTCAGATACACTCAAGAAAAACAGAAACACAGCTCATTTTCTTCCTCCTCCTCCTCCTCCTCCTCCTCCTCCTCTCACACAGTAGGGGCCATCTGAGGCCTCTTTTATGTTCTGATGCAACTGGAGTGTTTTGCCGACTGAATTTTCAACAGAGGAGACATGAGTAGGACCAATTGGTAATGAGGGTGCAGCATTTTAAAGAGCAGTGTTTTCCTCATGAACAAAGTGCACAAATCGATGTGATTTGTGCACTTTGTTCATGAGGAAAACACTGCTCTTTGCAAAAATGTGATCTCGAAATCATGTAGCTGTCACAGAAAATGTGCTGATTTCTTTGTTTGTCGTTTGCCTTATTAAATTGTAAACAGACTTCTTTTTTCCAAGTGTAATTTAGTTTCTTTAGTGGTGGAAATGCCTACTGACCAAGGCTGTGAATTGAACTGAGTAGGCAGCCTGCTGTGTTCACATGCTTAATTTGCAATTATTGGGACAAGGGAGTGTTCTGCTAGAAGCCACATGCAGGAAAAGAGTTTAACACTGAAGAACAGCAGTGAAACATTAAGGAATTATAAGAACTACTAAGTTTTTTTGGTCAGATGCTGCACAGAATATCTGTTTGTATTTATTTTGTAGCACTGATTATATTTTCTGTTTGCACACTGGTCAAACATCAGTCAGAGTGTGGCGTATCCGTACCAGAGGAGAAACTCTGGGAGCAGTCTTGGAGTCTTGTTGTTGATACACAAGCTTTGAGTTTTTAGACTTGTGTGCATTCAAGTTTTTGCTTGCATGCATTTGAGAAAAACTATAAAATAAAATGAAACTGAATGATAAAAGTAAATGTACTGTAAAATGATGCAGCTGATAAACACCAGTACAGGAAAATAATTTCCACGTATTTGCCAGAATAAAACGATGGGCTAAAATTGTTCGTACAAAAAGAAATAAATCACATTTACTCTGCCTCAATGTTCCCAACTGACCCAGGACCAATGATCTTAGTGTTTGCACCTGGGGAATAGTGTGTTAACTGGGTTCCAGCTGTGATGACTTGAGTTAATGATACTGAATCCCGGTGCTTTCTAAATGAACACATGGGGCAGCTGGTGATATATGAGGTTTTGTGTGCAGAGTTTTTCACACAAAAAAAAGTTCAGCAAATCTGAATCATGTGTGAAAACAGGAAAAGAGTTGTTTTAGTTATTGGGTAGGAAAAAGAATCTGTCTTTTGCTCAGAGGCATAATGGGGGTGCTTAGCGAAAAGGTCCAGTTATAGCGTGTGATCAATCAAGAGAAACCTAGAAACTGGCCAACAGCTGCTCGTCCGCAGACATTTTTTATCACAAACTCGTGATGATGTTATTTCAAAGTTTCTCTCGGGGTCTTGTGAAGGTCCTTTGACTGTGTAAACCAGGGACAAAGGTGGAAACGAGCCAAGGAATTTATCATTATATCCACAACAAAGTTAAATAAATTGCATTTTACAAATATATTGAAATATTGTCTGTAAATCTAACTGGAAACTGAGGTGGTAAGTGCATCCAACATGAGCTTCCACATTTCCCTTTGTCTTCTCACTTTTGACTTCTAACAATAAGTCTTGATTAAGCTGGTTAAACTGTGGATCGTGACAAATTGTTTAATCAGCTGTCCTCATTTTCCTTATGTTACTGCATATCTAAAGTAGGTTATACCACCACCAGAAATAGCAGACGGGCATGAATTTACCCCTGTTCAGAAGCTCTGTATGCTGACTCATGGCGCACACATAGGAAAACCATCTCAGAATTTAAAGAATAACAGTTGCTGAACATTTTCTTTTGCCTGAGCTCATTTTCTTTGTGCGAGAGTTTTGCAGCAGACAGCTGTTGTGGTACATGCTTGTCTGAGTCAGTCACATTCTGTTTGACTCCGTTGCCTTCAAACAGCATAACGCGTGTGTCGCCAGAGGTGCGGTGGATGTTGTTTTGACAGCTACATCAAAGAGCAAATGAAACGTACTGTCACACTAATATGTCACAAATGTCAGCTCTTTTGCACATTTTTTTTTTAGCAGTGTATCAGTTACAGTGGATTCTCTGGATGTGTGACTTTTTCTTGCAGTTGGCGTCACCATGGTTTTAGGTTTTGTTGAGCCAGCGAATGTCAAACTTGCTTCATCGTACTGCCCTCAACTTTAAGAGTACTGCAGTGCAATTAATATTTATAGAAGTAGAGTAACAAATGTTTGTGGACACTTCCACACAGTTTAATCTTTATTCTAGTCACCAGTTTGTAGATTAGTGGGTTGTTTTTGTTTTTTACTGGTTATAAGATCTATACATTTCTATGTCAGTTTTAACTTTCACGGATTCACCATGAGATGTGTCTTGCTGATCCAGTCTGTTTGTCCCAAAAATTAACTGTTAGTCCATAGTAATTATCGGTATAAATCACAGATTCTTTGGACAACAATATGATATAACAATGATGTTTTCACACTGATCATAAATAACAGATTGTTGATGCCACTCAACCTGTTTTGAACAAGATGACAGAGAGTGCAGCCGTCACTGCGAGAGGATCCTGCAGCTGAATGAAAATCTTAGCAGCTGAAAAGATTTTTTAAATGTGTGAATGTTACACACATGTTCATATTATCCTCAGGATCTGGATATCAGGATATTTTTTTACTGACATGACATGACATGACTGTCCTGTCCCACATTTCACCCATTCTCAGTCATTGTCCCCAGTTTACAGAAAAACTATAAGAAAACTACACCTGAAACCATTCCTGTAGAGTCTGCAGGATCATATTTGATCTCCATTAGCAGGATTTCTTTGAAAACAATTTTAACTTGGAAACAAGTGTAATTCTTGGATGGATGTGTTAAAAGTAGAAGTAGATGGATATTAACATATTTGATTATGCTTACAACCCAATAGTTTGCACCAACATTACTCAGATTGGCTAATCAATTGCTCCTAAACAGAGCTACAATGATTAATCGATTATTAATTGACTATTAAATTACTTGCCAACTATTTTGATAATCAATCAATCAATCACTTTGAGTCATTTTTTTTAAATCTCCAAATTCTCTGATTCTAGCTTCTGGTTTCTTTACTCCTCTATGACAGTAAATTTAATATTTTTGGATTGTGGACAAAACAAGACATTTAAGGACGTCACGTTGGGCTACAGTGATTCATATTTTTCACCATATTTTTAATGGACCAAACAACTAATTGATTAATTGATTAAAAAAAAAAAAATCAACAACTTAACTGATAATGAAATTGTTTATTGCAGCCCTGCTCTTAAATGTCCAAGCTTTTACTGTCGTAGCTCCAACACTATGGCACAGCCTGCACCTCACTGTCAGGTCAGCTGAGTCTGTACCACATTTCTTTTTAAAAACTGTTAAAAACCCACTTGTACAGGCTGCTGGCAGTCCCCACTGGTTTTATCTGTCTCTTAATTTTGTTTTGTTTATGAACACTGCTTTTATTGTTGAGTAACTGTGTAAATTGTATTTTTATGTGCTGTTTTATGCTATGAATTACCATGCATTCATGTGCACTTTGCACTGTTTTGCTTGTTGTATTGCTCTTACTGTTGTGCATTCGTCTATAAATTGTATTTTACTTGCTTTGTTAACTGTGAAGCATTTTGTAGCTGGTGAAAAGGGGCTACATAAATAAAACGTACTTATCTCACTTACTTACATTAGTTGGGGTTATTCATGAGGGTTAAGTGATGGAGGTGATTAAAATGTGCTATCTTTTGAAGAAAGAAATGAGTAATTGACCTTTTTCAGAAGAGATATTTGGACATGAATTAGTAGGTTAAACCTATGATGTGCTGCCAATGATACCAATCGATGTTCTGTTCCATCAGAGTCCGGGTGCTGCTGTTCTCGCTCTGTAACACTAAATCAAGCTGGATCTTAATTAGCATCATGAGTAACATCTGTGTTAACCCTGTGATTTTGTATCAATATGACTGCTGTGAAAAAGGTTAATTAAGTTAAAAGAATACAGAATGTATTTGTGTGTACTGAACAATTGTATCAATTGATGGGTTAAATAAAAAGGCGTTTTTGTTCGGTGAGAGATTTAATATCTTCACTGTGGTGCTGCTGGATGTTGTGGTTGGACACATCTTCAAAGAGACACAGACACTCCTGTTTTCAGGAATCTATTCTGCGCGCTGACTGTCTGTTTGGGAAAATCACCAGACATGATGTTGGCAGTAACCTGCAGCATCTGGACTCACATTTTTCTTACCACACTGATCCTGATTAGATCCAGTAGTCCTGCTGCACACACATAAAGTCTGAAACATTCCTTACAGATTATAGAAGTCTGGATCTACAGGAGAGCTCGGGTCTTAAATGATGTAGTTGCACTAAAAGACCACTAGGTGGAGACAAAGGTGAGAAAACAACAATTTCTTAGCTTGTGAAGTTCTGTGTAGGTTGATTATACAAATTAAATTAAATTCCTGGTGTCACAGCTCCAACTGTGTCTCAACAGAGCTACATGGCATCAGTGAGTAAGTAACAATAATTTATAGAAGAAAACGAGCATTTATTGCTGCAGTGTAAATACACAAAGGAGGTTTTTCGGGTATGTCTGATGTTCTTCTGATTATATTTGGTATCTTTCTATGAGAAAGACAGGAGTTAAATTGCATGCTTTTCCTTTCGATTTTGCTTTCGTACTTTGAATTTTTAGACAGTACTCAGATGAACTGCAGCACAAAGCTGAAGACTAATGTTTCAAAATGCACCTTATACTGTATAGGTCACCTTGACCTCATTTCCAATGAAATGGGTTGAAACTGCTGTTATTAAAATAATTAAAGTTAGAGAGGTAGTTAAATGAAACACATCAGTTTGATTTCCCATCATATTTGCATCAACAACTGCAAAAATAAACCTTTAAGGTTAAAATGTCACATTAAATGCATCATTTTACTTTACAAACATACTTTGGAAAATGTCAGATGAATTAAGACTAATGGGGGTGTTTCTCTCTCATGTCATATGTATGATGTGATGAAATGATAAAAAGAGATCAAAGTTTGAAATGAATCACATCAACAATAAAATGATGGCAGCTGAATCGTGGTTTTAGTGGCTATAAAAACCTACATGTCAACATTTTAGTCTTTCTCTTCAAATCTTACATTAAACATTTTATGACCCCTGAGATTTATTTAGTGACCGTTTGGAGGGGCCCAGTCCCTAGGTTGTGAATCACTAGATTAAACTAGCTTACTGTGTACAAAGTAGTTCAAACAAGCTTCACCTCAACCAGCTACAGCAGTAAAATACTACGTACACATAAATGCATCACTATTAACAACCTGCTGACGTCACAGAGAATAATTTATCAGTCACAGGACATTTTACTGCAAGAACAAGTACTTCTACTTTTGCTACTTTAAGTACATTGTGTTGTATACAAGAACATTGTGGTATTGGTATTTTCATGTAAGTAATTAATTAGAATATTTCTTCCACCACTAGATCTTTCAAAACATTCAGTTTCCAGTTTCTGACAGCTGAGATGTTGCAGACCTGCCAGATACAGCTGTTGCTTTTTAATCTATCGAGAGCCAGTGCAGACATGCAGGATTTGTTACTGTGTTTGTTCTTGGACATTTAGGTGCACTAAGCCCCGATAAGACACTGCCAGATACGTCAAGTAAAAGATTAAAACAAAACAGAAACTTCTTTTTCTAATGTTTCATTCGCTCACGTTAAAAAGAACCCACAGCCTTGATCAGTACGTTAAAGTTGCTTTAATTTCTTTTTTTAAAACATTTATTCCAGGCTGAATGATATCATTACCACAGTTTTGACATGTACATCATTAATATCTTAGTTAAACCATCAGAAAATAAAAACAGCCATAGAAAACATTGTTTGTCTGTTACATCTGGACAGAG
Source organism: Lutjanus campechanus (assembly GCA_027495735.1). Lineage (NCBI taxonomy): Eukaryota > Metazoa > Chordata > Actinopteri > Lutjaniformes > Lutjanidae > Lutjanus > Lutjanus campechanus. The sequence continues at coordinate 19,605 of JAJHUR010139645.1, forward strand.
GTGTATTTGAAGTCCTGTAAATACCACACATACTGTACACACAAACGTTACTGACTCTGAAACATGAGCGAAGACCTTTTTTTCCCCTCCATCATGACACACCATACCAGATTGGTTAAATCCCAGAAAGCATTGCACAGGAATTCAAATACAACTTTTAAGTCAGGTGTGCTGCAGACGACACTGGAATAGTTTTATTAAAACATTGCAAGACAGAGAGTCATTCACCATTAATAAGAGAGGAAAAACGCTGCTCTTGCCTTTATTCTTCTACAAAACAGCTAGCTATTATTTTATCTTTAAAGTTTGATTTTTACAAGACAGAGAAAACTTAAAAAAACATGTTGTGATATGAAGAGTGTTGTAAGAGTTTAAAAACATTATGAAAGGCCATTAATCAGTGACTAGTCCCACGGATCTTAACATCGTTTGCATCGATGGTGCAAAAAACACTGCAAAGTACTAGACCATAGGTAGCATTGTTACCATAACATGGACATTTTCTTTCTAGTAAAATCACACATGTAAGATTGTCTCGCTAATACGAGAAGTGGTCATTGATTAATAAGAACATATTAAAATGCTGTACAGGAATGGTGGTGGGAAGGTGTTTGAATGTTAGGGCTCTAATCACTCGATTCCAGGTTTCTATCAACTACATCGCCCATAATGCAAATGGTTATCGGTGTGATGTCACAGCAGTGGGCGGGCGTGTAGTTACTACAGCTCTAGAGGTGAATGTAAACAGGACAAAAGTAGGGAAAGATGGATTTTATAAGAAATTGCGGTGCATGTGTATTAGATGCGGATGTCTGTACAGCATGTATGCTATGTGTGTGTGTGTGTGTGTGTGTCTATCTGTGTGTGTTTCAATGCGTGTGTGTATGAGAGGGCATGCGCGGCGTCTGTGTAGAAATGACTCAGGCTAGATAGGCTGGCCCTTGCTTGCTGCCAGTCAGACACACCGATCACTGTACTTACACACAGTAACACTGAGATAGAGCAATAGCCAATCACGCTGCAGTGATGTCACACACACGGGTTCACGAATACAGTTTTTATACACTGTACAGAGGGTTTAAAGGGATAGTTTGGATTATTTGGTGTGCGATTGTATGAGGCACTTATCGATAGTCAGTGTATTAGCTGGAGTAGACCAGCATGGAAGCTAAGCAATGTACAGCTGTGGACAGGATCAGCAACAAAAGGTACAGAAGCCACTTAGGAAAGGTCCACCTAAAGAAAATCAATATCAGTTTAAGCATATGCCTTTTCAGACGGGAAACGGCTGCTATGTATGCCAATTATCACTCTCTCCAAACCAACCAAACTCCATAGGCAAAATCAGTGATTTTACTTGCAGAGCACGAGAGTTGCTGGTCTACTGCTGTCAGTTTATTTGTCTTTTTGTGTGAATGCGGTGAATCTGAGCTATCCTTTCAAAAACACCAAAGTCACACAATAACACTAACTAACCAACAGATTGAGGCAGTGTAAACCAGCAACTCCTATGTTCTGTGAAGTAAAATGACTGATTTTTCCTATGGAGTTTGGTTTGTTTGAAGTGAGCAATATTTGCCTTATATAACAGCAGTTTTCTGTCAAAAAAGGCTGTCAGACTGCAAAGTAAAGTGCTGAAAATGTTCTAAATATAGTGTATACCTGAACAGATTTTGATTTTTTTTTTTTTAAGTAGACCTTTTTTAAAATGGCTAAAATACATTTTCCTTCCGACCCTGTCCACAGCAGTTCATTGCTTAGCTTTCAACACCGGTGCTCCTGCTTCTCCAAACTGGAGGCCTGCCGACTGGCATCTACAGGTGGTAATACACTGACTGTGGATAAGTGCCTCATACGAACCAACTTCAAATAATCCAAACTATCCCTTTAAGAGCGGGAGGAAAAACCACTGGCAGTGTCCCAGGCAGTTTTACTTCTCCATCTCGCAAAGTCACCTTGAAGAGAATTTGTGCTTGTGGGTAAAAAAATAAAATAAAACACAGACCGCTGGTGACTAAAGGTCGACCCAAAGTCACCAGTTAATAAAATAAAAGCTCAGGAAGAAAGAAACAACTGTATAGAAGAAGAAAGAGAACACTACAGTTGGTCACAGTATCACATCCCGAATTTCAGTTTATGCTAAAACATAAAAAAACAAAAAAACACCCACTTTCCTTGATTTTAACACTTTCATGTAACATTATTTATCAGGGACTTTTATTTTCAGGATTCCGGACACAACTTCCATTCATCAGTGATGGAAAGCTGTTTTATTTTTACTGCTCCTTATATTCCTGATCATATCCCTGAATGAAAACAAAATATTAAAATAAAACAAAAAGTTTTTCCGTCCCTCCTCAGTCCTGATCGTCTTCTGGGACCGTGACTGGCTTAACGTAGCACCTGGCGAATGCGTAGTCGCAATTCTCAGTGAGTCTTACTCCATTTCAGTCCGTCATTTTCCTTTTTCAAGCGTCTTTCCCGTTCTCTTAGTATTTACAGCCAGAGGGAAAATATTCCACATGAGGTTTTTTTTTCCCTTTTTTTTTTTTTTTTGAGACTTCTGGAGGCAGTAGGAGAAGAGGACAGAATCAGGCATCCCTCATTATTCAGAGTTTTTTGGCACAGGTTGAGCCTTCTTTTGTCTCTCGTCTCTCGCTCCAATTCCCCAAAATTCAAAACAGTTACTCCACAACAGGATTCCTGGCTCATATTCAAAATGCATTAGTCGATGCGTGTACTGTATGTGCACGTAAACAAATATGAGAGAGACATGGACACGTTTTTCAAGCTCACGATTCAAGTCTTAGTTAGACGACAATGTTAAGTTTAAGAGAATGTAGTTGGTATTTTTTCTATCTAAACATGGCTTTCTGATTCACTGGCTTATTATTTATACAGATGTGTCCACCTATGTGTGTGTGTGTGTGTGTGTGTATGTGTGTGTGTGTGTTTGTATGAGAGATACAGCAAAAATTTCCATGATAAACACGCAGCACACCACATTTACCAGTAATGATTCAACAGTCTACTTTTCATGAAATCAGAGTAAAGCACACGTTTTACTATTTACAGCTCTGTACAGTGTGTGTGTGTGCGTGTGTGTGCGTGTGTGTGCATGTGTGTGCGCTTGTTTGTGTGTGAGTGTGCAGTCTGAATGTAAAAGCGTCAGGATGGTGAGAGTGGCGTAGCTGTCCCCACTGGAGGGCGGTGTACGGATCCCAGCGGAGGAGGAGGAGGAGGAGAAGAAACTGCAGACGGAGCAAAGGCGCTTTAACTGCTGTGCATTGTGGGTATGTGAGCTGATCCATCACAGCAGTGGTGGAACCAGCGAGTGATCTCATGAGATGGACTTGAAACTTTTTGGATAATTGTGGACGTGGATTTTGACCTTCAAAGTGCAGTCCTTTGCTGAGGTGCTTGGTTGATGAGTCCTGGCTGTGGTGTTTCTGGTGAACCGGTCGGTGTTGGTGAGAATAAGCGGACCTTGACAAACTGGGGTCCTGTTGGTGCTTTAGTATGCTCTGCTCTGGTTGAGCTCTGCTGAGTTGGATCTGATCATTGGCTGTGAGAACTGGATTCAGGCAGTTTACTGGGGCGGATGATCTGGTCTCTAGTGGACTGAGGACTGTGGTCGGGCAGTGGGGTGAGGCCGGCTAGCCGGGTCCAGTTGGTCGTTGGGAACAGAGCGTCGGTTCTGGTCCGGTCGGTTGGTGGCCAGGTACTTCGCTCTCATACTGGAGGTGTACTGAAGAGGCGGAGGACAGGAAGGACGGGGTGTGGAGAAAGAGTGAAGAGTGGTGGGTGACAGAGGGAAATATGTTGGGAGAGAAATTGAAGAGGGAAACAATTAGAAGCAGGAGGGAAGATAGAAAGACAACAGGGCAAGAAGAGGAAAATGTGGATTATGATCAAACCTTACTTACACTGAAAAAAAAAGTCTCACAATTAAAGGGGTAGTTCACCCCAAAATCAAAAATACATATATCTCCTCTTACCTGAAGCGTTATTGAACCATCTCGATAGTTTTGGTGTGAGTCACCGAGTTTTGGAAATATCGAATGTAGAGATGTTTTTTCTCCAATACAGTGGAACTATGTGGCACTGGGCTTGTGGTGCTCAACCACACTCAACTTAACAGAAATGTCTCTTTCCAGAAATCATGACCCAGTTACTCAAGACAGTCCACAGACCTTGTTGTAACAAGTTTCATGTAGGAACTATTTTCTTTCTTCCAAACTACACCCGGTTAATGTTTCGGTTACGATTCTGATTAGACTGATTAGACTCACAATTTAACAAGACAAATGCTTTAGGAGATGAGAAGACATGCATTTCTATGAGGTGCAGACACGGCAAGATCAAAATTAGGGGTCTAAATCACAAAGATTCACGACAATACGATATTATATCAATTCTTTGGACAACAATATGATATTCGCCAATATCACAGAATCTGCCATGATACGATTCTAATTCAGTTCAGAGCGATCAACATCAATATCCTAAGGCAACTAAATTGTGAATGGACAATTTTATGTCTGAACTCGATGTATCATTGCACCCCTAGTCAATATACGGTAGGTGTTTGTGGTCCATGGTTTAATTTGAAACTAGCACAAGTGACATTTGTGTCGGAATCGGTAAGTAGAATCCAAATTAAAATTAATGATTCCTTTGAAATTGTAATTTTGGAATTGGTTCTCAACGTCCAAACCTACTTTCACAAGCACAAGCCTCTCGTCCATGTACACTTCCTTCTGCACGGTGACACGGCAGAAAATAGCTCCTACATGAAGCTGCTCAAAACAAGGTCTGTGGATTTTCTTGAGCAAGATTTCTATTGATGTATTTGTTTGGCGCTTTGAGCAGCAAAAGCCATCTAGTTCCATTATATTCAAGAGGAAACAAAACTCAACAACACACATCAAAACTATCTAGATGGATAAACAGCATTACGGGTACGAGGAAACATATTCATTTTTGATTTTGGGGTGAACTGTCCCTTTTAAATAATGTACATTAGATCAGGAAATGTGAATGAGATAGATAGATAGATAGATAGATAGATAGATAGATAGATAGATAGATAGATAGATAGATAGATAGATAGATAGATAGATAG
>JAJHUR010139646.1:2717-24744 GCA_027495735.1 Lutjanus campechanus
GGCCTAATCAGTCAATTAGCAGTGGTATTGTGTTTAAAAAGGCTCCCATACACTGAAAATGTCTTATATTCATTGTTTTAGGAGGTTTATGTGATTAATATGCACTTTATTCCAGTTAGCAACAGAAAATCGTTACATTTAATATTGTTTATTTTGAGTACTGTTTGTGGTAATAGTCTGTTCCTGCTAAAATACATAGTTAAAACATGTAACAAACATTTTCTAAATTCACACATTTCAGTAGCCTGTATTTATTAAAGAGGTTTAATGTCATGGTAAAGGGACAGTCTGATGCTGACGTTGAAGCATTATTTAACTAGTTGTATACTGTATTTAAAATTGCACTTTATTTACTGAAGGTTGTTATTTGGCATAAAGGCCAACAAAATGTGTTTATCACAGCAGTAACTACAGAACAGAGTGGATGTGTCTATTGAAGTCGTGGTAGTATGCTTTACATAATGGACTTTAGTGAATTGAGGAAGAGAACTGAGTCAAGTATAAAGAAAATACTGGAATGTGCAGAACAGAAGTGTTTTATATGTTGTGTTTATGATTTTGAGGTGTTTAATAAAACACACAGAGGCAATCTGGAATGACTGAATATGCACGCTGTCCTCATTGCACCGACTTTATCTACCTGATACAGGTTTATTATTTGTTACCGCGGTGCTCATCCCTGGGACCCGTAACATTAGCTAAAGAAAAGGGTTAGGTTTAGGCTACAAAGCTACTTGATTACATTTAGGAAAAGATCATGGTTTGGGACCAATAACTGCATGTTGAGAAAGGTTTTCTTCAGAAAGATTTCTGGCAGAAAGAGCTTTCTGGCAGAAATCCCAGAAGGCTAATTTCTCCCATGTGCATGTCAAGTCAAGTCAAATTTTATTCATATATCATAGTATATCACCAATCACAAATTTTCTTTTTAAAACGTAATTTAATAATAATAATAATAATAATAATATTAATAAGAAGAAGAAGAAGAAGAAGAAGAAACACAGTCAGTCAGTCTGACACAGTCAGACAATCATATAGTGACATACTATACTGCACTACATGTTACACATTTTGCACAGTTTGTTAAATAAGGACATGTCCAGGGCACTCACTTTTGGTTTTAACTCCAAAAAAGCTGTTTAGATCATTTGGATGAACTGATCCACTGGTTTCTTGCCCAGTTGGACTTCATCGTATTGGTGTTGCAATGTTGCCAGAACTCTGCAAATGCAATATTGAATACAGTATTATTATAACTGTAAGACATGGTGGCCAAAACAACAACAATAAAATCCAAGTGTAATAAAGCCAATTGTTCCTCTAAATTGTTTTAAAGTTCTTGAGGTGCACAGACTGTTTGTTTCTGGCTGATAATGATGGGGATAAATTAAAATTTCCCAACATGCTGCATTTTTTATCTTCAACAAATGAAGACAGTTACGAAACACATTCCCACCACCTCACATTTTTTTCAGATGCTTTTCTGTGAATAATAATATTCACATTGTTTCCAAATCACTGCAGAAGCCTACTCAGCATGTCCATCGCTGTCTGGAGAAAGTTTTGCAAACATTTCCTTTTGATTAATTGAATGGCAGGATTAACAGTATCAATAGTCAGCAGTGAGTCAACAGAGAGAGTCAACAGAGAAGTGAGTCAGTGCATCACCACAGTAAAATTCCACATCAGGTCACCTACAGAGCATCACCTGAGGGCCTTCCTGTCACGGGCAGTAAAACTGACTCGGACATGTGTGGGGCTGCCCTTTACAGAGCAGGAAGCGGTACACAGGCCGAGGGGTCAGTCCGTCCAGAGTATTCTTCAACTTAAACCACACAACACATGCTGGACCACATTATTTGGTGATGCTTACAATGAAACATCTGCAGACTCTTGCATGGTCGACAACAACAAATGAAGTTTAAAGTTTAAAGCAGCCTCAGCCAGCTCAAAGTCCTCAAGTGACCCGTTAGTTTCACCAAATATCAAAGAAAATAGTCCCCATGCAAACATGCTCATGGGCCAGCAGGGACAGACATGCTTGTGCTCTTCCTCTATTGTATCCAAGTCTGAGCTTCAACATGCTGTAAATAACCACATTTTGGCATTTGGCTGTGACCACTGGCCCATACAACATAAAGGGATTGTGTGTCTTCTATGTCACTATCACGCTATTATTCTCCAGAGATCCAATAAAAACTCTTTTCATTTTAGGATGTACTTTTAGTGTATAAAAGCCGACTCTGTGAGGCTCCCGTGTAAAATTTTGGGGGGGAAATTTGGGGGTAAAGTCGTATTAAAAGAGCGTCGGTAAAGTTCAGGTTGTAGCTGGACGGACAGTAGCACTTTCTTACCTGAAGCTGTGTGTTGACTTCATCCATCCAAATGCTCATAAAACCACATGAAATTAATCTTAGGCATATTGTTTAGTGATCCAACAGTTCACTAATGATTAAATCATGTTTTAAATTATATGACTGATAAATGATGGCATACTCCCTGAACATGGTGCAATTACTCGCTTCAAAGGAGGACACTGTTCAAAGACCTGGGAGCAGCTTTAGTCTGAACATTTACTCAACCTGGATAACGGGGCTAACATGAAGACTGATGGAATATAGAGTATGTACACTATTGGACTAAATAAAATATGAATAAGTATCAAAAGGAACATTAATAACAAACAGTAGTCCAAAGAAATCCTAATCCAAAGAGAAAGAAGGGAGTGATTATGTGGGTGACATTTGTGGTTCTGGAAAATAGAGGCAGAGTGAGGTCTCTTACTTTCTCTGTGCTAAGAGCAGCTAGCCCATTTCTGACAACCATCCACCCTGTCAACTCGTGTTTTTCTCCTCTTTTACCCTGTTGGTCTGTAAATCATGCTAACCCATACTTGCCAACCTTGAGACCTCAGAAATAGGGAGGATTGTGATGCCAAAATAACCGAGTTTTACAGACCTTTTTTCCTGCATTCTGGTGGCTTTTAAAGAATAGAAATTACAAAATAAAAAGTACACTGCAACAGAATTTTTATGTTGAATAATTTAATTTTTACTTTGAATTCTTAGGAAAAAATATAGGATCATTTGTCCCAGTTGTAGAAATTCTTGCACACATCTTGTTCTTTCATTTATTTAGTTTTTGCCCCTGCTACTAAAAGAAAATTGACACTGCAGATTTTACAAAATGCATGCCCCTGCTGGAAATAGGTATAGCTGTCCAGCTGTCCAGGTGGAAACAGTAGACTTTTAGGGTTGTAAACACATGCTATAAACGCTGTACAATGTCAGAAACAAGTTAATGAACAGGAAAAGATGGTGTGAACATTTGTCAAAAATACAGAATTGTGATGGAGGATAAAAGGGAGAGGGCAATGAAAAACGGGAGTCTCCTAGGAAACACAGGAGGGTTGGTAAGTATGTGCTAACCATGTTAGCCATCATAAACATAAATCCGCAGCTCCAGGTTATTCCTCCCTGTGGTGGTGAGGGAATGATCCACTGGGGCTTTCATCTCAGTGGACGATGTAGTCAACTGACTCACGGACGAGCTAACAGGTTAGCTGCACAGGCTAGCTAACAAAACAAAAAACAATGATCTGGGCATCATGTAATGTGTTTCCTGCATGCCTTTATGACGTGTAACGTTAAGACAGCCAATCAGAAGTATTATTAGATCTTGGTACAGGCATGCTGCTTGCTTAATGGTCATTGATGGTGAAGGTACTGATATAATGACATCATTTTTCAGCACTTGATAGGATTGAAGCAATTCAGTCAGTGCCATAAAAATATCAAAGTTCAGTACCCCGCCGTGGCATTAACCTCCGTAAAAATGATGTAATTTCTGTTTAGAGGATTAATTATACTCTATCTATCTGCTGTGTAACCTGATTGAATCATCACCCTTCATTTTTGACGTCTTTTCAAGTGGAGCTTTTGTGCAAGCCAGCTTTTATATTTTAATCATGCGACATGCCTGGACCCATGTTCCTCATTTTGCTCTGATGCTGCAGATGAAACACAAATTGCAGGCTGTGCTGAGCTCACAGGCGCCAAGGTTTGGCGAGCCAGAGCTTTATAACACTGGGAGCTTTCAAGCCTTTTGGTTCTAATTAAAGCCACTCTCCTCGCTACAAGACGGACACCACGTCGGTTTATGTAAAAGCTTCGCTGGAGGTAGTAAATCACTCAGGCCTTAATGTCTTCATATCTGTTATTTACACATTTAGGATATCAGTGTAGAAGTATACATACAATCAAATTTAAAGAAGTGAAAGGCAATGACATTGTTTTTAAAACAATGGATGTTTGCAGGAGAAGGAGCCAGTGTTTTACCACACTTACAATGCATGACGGATGTATGAGTAAGTGTTGCCACATTGTATCAGTCAGCGTCACTGAACAACCGTGCGGTAACATAAGACACTCGCCATGACAGTTTGTTTACAGCTCTTCCTCCTTTTCCTCTTTCAACACATCCCCCATCTCTCCTGCTGCAGTATGGCTGGAGCCCATAAAGCCTTAAAATGCAACTTGTTTTTATCTGAGAACATAACATCAGGTGTTTCTACTTAAAGCGTCACGTATGCTCCATGTCGGTGGTCTGTGTTTTCTGGGCCCTTTCTCAATATGTGTTAGAGGTGAATCACATTCAGCTTTCATCAGTGTTTTCTTGTTCTCATCTTCTTGTTCTTGTAATTATGTAATCTGTTAATGCAATGAAATGATACACTTAAGACAATGATGTTAATTTTTTCTGCCAGCACTGGTCAGAGCCAGGTGTGGCGTGCCCTCTGGGACACACTGCCTTGTCTCTCTCTCTCTCTGCAGTATTGAACGTAATGGTAATGTAATTTATCTTCCACAAACGCTTATCATGAATCTCAAAACAAGAGTTCAAACAAGGACGAGAAAAAGTATTAAATCATGAATCTGCGTCATCATGACATATCCTAACTGTGTTTTCCACATTGTTTTCAACTTGCTTCTTGATACCAGATTTTATTTCTCAGAACAGGAAAACAACTCATGACACATTCTTACTACAAGAAAACAAAGATTAAAGGTCCAGTGTGTATGGTTTATCAGGATTTATTGGCAGACTAGGGCAGAAATGGAATGTATGTTGTCATTAGTGTGTAATTACCTGTTTTCATTACCTCAGAATGAACTGTTTGTATCTACAGACGGTGTGGATCCTCTTCCACAGAGGCTGCCATGCTGCACCTACAGTAGGAGTACACCCATACACCAAAAGAGGCAGCTGCTGAGGTGAAAATTAGCAACTTAAATCTGCATGAAATAAACAAATAAATGGCTGGCACACTGCAAAGTTCAAATGTCCACTTATTCAACAAGTAGTGAAGATTCACTGCTTTTCATCATTCTGCAACAGTGCCATCTCATCTTTGTTTGCAGTCCGCTAAAAGTTGCTGAGTTCATTCACTTCCTCTTTTGTTCTATCCAGTTGGAAGGATGTGTCTTGAATTGTCAGCGCCATGAGGTCGAATGAGCTCTGCTTGCGTGTGCGTGCATGACCACTGTCTGCAGCTTGTCTGCAGCTAAGCTCAAGTACACTGGACCGATCAGCCTAATTTTTTGTGCATATTTATGACTGTACGCTGAAGGACCTCTGTAATTCAGAACTTTGGAAAAACCCTGAAAAACATTTTATTTTATGACTTTTATGCCTTTATGTTTTTATGGCCCGGGACATTATGTTTTCAGGTCATCCCATTCTCGTGAACATGATATCTCAAGAACCCCTAAAGAGAATTTCTTCAAACTTAGTACAAGCATGCTTGGAGTTAAGAATAAAGTGAATAGATTTTGGTGGTAAAAGGTCAAAGGTCATGGTGACCTCACTAAACACATTTTTGGCCATAAGTCAAGATTTCTCTTCACTGGCTACTACCAGTTCCTGTTAGAGCTGATTTCAAAATATTGTTTCTCACCTGTAAGGCTTTAAACATGCTGGCCCCCTCCCACATCTCCATCATTGTCTCTCCATATACTCCATCACATCCTTTGTGTTCCCTTGATGCCAGTTATTCCTCGATTTCATGAGAACTCTCTCACCCTCCGAGCTCCACTCCTCTGGAATAAATTTTCACTGCACACACTGTGTGTGTGTGTGTGTGTGTGTGTGTGTGTGTGTACTTCTACATGTAACATTGTGTAGTTTGTTAGTGTACACAGACTCTTTGGATGATGTTCACTTTTAATGAATTAAAATGGAACTGAAATATGAAAATGGATGATACATCATCTTTCTTTATAAACCATGACGTAGGTTATACACATCTTTAATGCAACCTCTTTTTGTTCTCTGTACATGTTTTATTGTTGTTCATCATTCATAATCCCTCGTGTCAGAAGTATGCAGAGGAGAGAGAAGATTTATGGTTGTCTCTGAGCTGCTGCTGGAAATATAATCCACTTTGAATATGAGTGGGTTATGCAATCCAATATGGTGAGTTCAAGGGCCAAAATGAAGAATATTATGTCATTGCACTGAGTCTTTTAAAAGCAGTGATAAAAAAAAAGAAATATCAGATAAAATACAAAAATACAAATTTATAATCATCCATTAAATTGGCATCATTCACTATAATACAATAAGTTTTATTGACAATGTGTGTGAAGCTGACTTCATGGACTTAAACTGAGACAGACATCAGTCCCTCGAAACTGACATCAAGATCTCAAGGAAGCCATTAAGAAGACTCAGCAGAAATCCCCCTCAGTCATTTAATCTGACTTAACTCCAGGCTGATTCTGAAAAAAACTTCAGGTATTTCTGTATTTCATGTCCAAGCTCCATTTTATTTCCAAAGCTTAAGGACACTTTATTGTTCCAGAGCTCAAGGGCAGCTTTAGTGCGCTCTGTTGGCACAGATGTGTTTTCCATGATGCTGTTACCCACCGCCCTATCAGGCTCTGTTTTGAAACGTTTCATTAGCCGGGTGGGGACGGCCTGGCCTGTTTGGACCACATGAGGCTCCGCATCCTCTGACAGAATTTACTCTGTATCTGTCTTGAGTAAACTAAACTGTTTAACTACATTGATTGCAGCTGGTGTTAGTCTGTCAGCATAGGAAGTTGTTTACGCTGCCTCGTTAGATTATATAGAAGCTGAATATTGGCTATTTGCAGTCTCTGAGGTCACTGAGTTCAATCTTAAACAGTTCAACAGGCTTATATGTCAGTTTTCAAGGTCACTCCAAAAAAAGTTGCACTGTAATTGCTGCTTATTTCTCTCAGTGTTGGTGCTTGCCCCAAATACTACTCAGATATATCATTTGTTTGCTTTGTTTACGTGCCTCCATCTTTTCCAGTTTCCTTATCTGAACCTTGACTTGGCTCTCTCATTTAACATGAAGCCATTGACCTCCATACATGCAGTCTGTTGCTTGTGTAAGTGTGAATGTTTACCCTAAACTCAACTGTTTTTGAAACATAGACTTCCAAAAACTATAAATCCTCCCACTTCTTCTTCCAAGAACATTAACTTGGAAACATTCAGCAACAACATTTAGAAGGAAATGCACAAAACATACCATAAAACCATTTTAATTGTAAACATAACCGTTAAACCACCCCGATCCAAAATCATATTATGGTTTGGATGCAGGAGAGCATTTAAACTCTTGTAATGAACCGAATTAAAGAGGGAGCTACAGTGACAGATGTTATGATGCTTTGTTAAAATATGACTTGTTTAGTGTTTGGCATTTGTTGACATGGCATTTAAACTGGAACGGTATGTTGTTTAGACTGAAACATTAAAATCTGCACAACTTTCATAGAGCTCTATCTGTTACCACTGTATCCATTAAAACAGACAAAAGTCTGTTAAATGGATATAGTCACTGCATTGTAATACTCAAGATCTGGTTTGGTCTTGAGATTGGTTTCAAGACCACTTTTTAAGGTCTTGTCTCAGAACCAACCACATTTTTACTCAGTCTTGTCTCAGTCTCTGACAAAGAGTACTCAGGATTTTACTCCAAGACCCGTCACACCACAGCTGCAGAGATATCACTAAATTGCCTGTAAGTTGTCAGATTTATTTATTTATTTTAACATCATTGCTTTGACTGGATATAAAACTGCTTCTACTGCAACTAGTAACTTTTTGAAATTTTTGTTAATGTTCCCAGCTGTCACCCCTCCCCACCCACCTTCTTATACACTCCGAGAAAGTGAATGCAGGACACTGTGGTTGTCTGACAGGAGATGTTAGCCAAATCTTATTTGATAGAAATTTGGCTACCTAAACCACAAAGATTTTATATGCAATGCAACATCCAACAGACAACACACAGCAGTGTGTAAACTCTACAATGCAACAATTACTGAGACGGCTGGGACCACGTCAAACTTTTATCAGCACTAAGAAAACAAGAAAGGTAAGAAAGAAAGGTAAGCTAAGTGTAAGTGACGCTAGCAAAACTAGCTAGCAAATGTTAGCAATCCGCCTCTGTACCAAAACTCTCGAGAAATCTCTGCACCTCACCCAAAGAGATTTAGCAAAATATTAGCTGTACATATTAGCTACAACATACTGTATATGGAGGATACTAGTTTCAGTTGCCTGCCACCTGTTAGCCAAGCTACCTAATTAAGGGATGTAACTAATGTAGCAGTGACTTTGTGGGAGATTGAAGGGACGTGTGGTGTTGTTGTTCCTTAGTGGTGATGAGTAAGTTACTCAGGAAGTGTAATAAATTATTTTTTGCTTATTACTCCTTTAAAAAGTAATTAAAAAATTACTTTACTTATTACTTGGTATCAGAATTACTTACATTACTCATAATATTACTATACTACTTTTGCACCATGTTGGCAGCCTTTTTGTTTCCCAAAGTTGAACCGTTAACACCCAGAAAGCTTTTGTTGTGAGCCGTCCAGATGTGGTGGAAACAAAATCTACCCCTGAGTGTCGCATTCAAATTAGATTCCATCACCACAGGTTCTCTCTCAAGGAGCCAAACAAACTCAGAGTAACAATAATACTCATCCTCCATCCTTTGTTTAGCATTTTGGCTAGCAGCTGACCTTTCGCATGCATAACTACTTCAAAAAGAAACTCAGTGACTCAGACTTACTTGAAATAGTACTGTAATATAATTACTGTTGATGTTATTGTTAATTACTGTTAAAATATTACTGCTCAACACTGTTCCTTAGTTGCATTTTTGCTTGTGATAAATAATGACAAGATGGGTCACATAACTGCCCCCTCACTTTGGTGAGAGAACTGGAGATGTGACACCATTTGGTCTTGACCTGGTCGTGACCTCTCAAAGTCCTGGTCTTGCCTCAGTCTTGATACACTCTGGTCTTGGTCTTGCTTTAGGTGGTTTTGATTACAACACTGGCAGTCACATGCTCCCGGGCAAGAAATAGTCCCACATATATCCCAACATAAAGCAAATTGTCATTTTGGGTTATTGTATGACTTACACAAATTAAATATAATGTGTTAATTATTGGGCTTAAAAAGATCTGGTAAGCAGATTTTGTCGCCTTTAGAAAGAGCCAGCCGAGTTGTGTCCACCTGTTTACAATCTTAATGCTAAATTAAGATAACCAGGTACAGGCTCCTGTTTCATATTGGAAAGACATTGCATCTAAATTTCAGCAAGAAAGCGTATGACTCCAAATGTTAAACTATTCCTTTAAGCAGAGCTGAGCTTATTCTGAATTAGTCCTTCTTGTTGATACCCATCCCCACACTGAATAGTTTCTCAAAATGTTCCCTGGAGAACATCAGTGTAAGGCACACTGATTCCTCTGAAGCAGCAAACATTTGCATGCTAAAATGTTTTCTGCATCACTGCCCAATTCACAGCCTTGCTAACATATATGGTATTTCCCTCCTCTTCATCATGCCTGGCAGCTATCCTTTATGTTGTAAAACCTGCTTTCTGCTTTAACCATTACTCTGGGATATATCAAAGCTGAGATTCTTGGATGAGCTCCACATCCATTATTTTCTGCTTTCTCAGCAGATTGTACTGTTCGCAGGGAGTGTAATTCTGTGTAATGAACTGTTAAACCGAGGAACAACAGCGGTCACTGCTCGTAGAAAAACTTAACTGCTATCAGTAACTCATGGCCACAGCAGAATGTATAGAAACTTGGGGTGCTAAACATTTCTTTGAAAATCTGAATTTAGCTGTTTTGATCCTTAAAACATGATTTTGTGAACAAATAAAGAATCCTTAATTTGTCAAGACTTGTTCAAATGTGCATGTTTGTACCTTTATACTTGACTAACTTTATACTTGACCAACTTGACTTTGTTTTTCTCAGTGAAGGCCAAACTAACAGTGTGAGCTAACTACAAAAAAAGATCAGAATTTTCTCCTCGCAAGGGCAGATAATCCTGTTCTTCCACACACATCTTTGAATCCCCTCTGCCTGCGAGGAAACAGCCAGAGGACATGTACGCTCCACTCTTGACTTATTGCTGATGACGGTGATGATTTCAGGCCTCCTTTGCTTCTGACATTACCATGTTCCTCACATCCAGATTGTCTCTAGATGTGGTTTTACTTCGGAGGAAGAATCCATTCGGAGAAAGGGGTCTGTTCTATACAGCTGTTCTCATTACAGCTGTGGTCAGTGTCGCCACCATCCAGAGACGTATTCAGATGTGGGAGTGGAGATTAATGGGACAGAGTTTAGTTCAGTTACCATGTGAGCCCTGCGTACTATGTGACCACAGCACATGTGTGCACTTGGAAGGTTCTCAGAAGGATGATGATGATGTCTCCATAAAAGGATGAAGAGCACCATTTATCTGTCAGCTCTCTTTTCTTAATGAGGAATTACATATCGATTATTGGAAGTGGATCCAGTATTGTTATAATGTGCCTGTGATCCTCCTAGAGATGATTTCCATCTTATGTGCCTTTACCAGAGGTAAATAGCAAATCTTTGCACTCAATTCCCAAGTCAAGTCCCAAGTCAAGACTGACAAGTCCCAAAGTCATGTCCTAAGTCCTAAACCTTGAGTTTAAAGTCCTAAACAAGTCTTAGGCCTTGTGTAGGGGAGATCAAATCTGTTTTTTGGCATATCCAGATTGTATCCAGATTGATTTCAGAAAGCTTGAACAGCAAAAGAACACATGAATCCCATTTTCGCAAATTGGATCCAAGCCACATTATGCAGATGGTTTGAAATCTTATTCCAATCCAATTTCTACAAATGTTTCTCAGTCCAGCTGTTCTGGCCACTCAAATCAGATCTTTTGCGTCACTCGCAACGCAACTCACAACGACGCACCAAATCCAGAGTGATGGAAGCGATGGGAGCCTCGTCACGAGCACACATTGTTACTGACGTCTACATCGTTACCGAAGCAACCCATGCAGAAAGATTGGTGTCTGAACACAAATCTGATCTGATCACTTGTAAATAACAATGACAAAAACAGTGTGGCTTAAAAATCTGATATGAGAAACAAATCTAATTTGCCTGCAGTCTGAACAAAGCTATAATGTAACAGTGAGTTTCCAGCCTCATTAATTCACGAAGTTACTTAACTGTTTAGCTAACATTTGCTAAGCATTCACTTGCAAACATTAGCCTTGACTAACCGTGCTTTGTGCAACTTCAAATATCAAAAGAAGCTGGAAGTTGTTGCGTCTCTATCTGTAATTTTAGATCTGCATGTTTTACTGCAAATTGTTTTTTGATGACCACCACACAGTTTTGAATGACATTATCTTCATATCATTGTTTCAAACTGGAGCTCAGTAAAATAAGTTTAGTTCTTCATGGTTCTCTCCTGCAACTTGATTGGATGCTGTTGGATTAGTTCAAGGTGTACCTGAGGATTGTGGGGAACATTCACATTGGCTGATTCAGGAAATGGACATGCATTTATTTGTGGCACATTTTTTAAATTACACGGTTTTTAACCTTTGGTCTTCAGGGAAGGTATCAAGTATTTTCTAGTCAAAAGTCTCAAGTCCAAGTGAAGTCACTGGTGTTGAAGTCGGGTTGCAAGTCTTTTGAATCTAAAGCTATCGATATTGTGACTTAAGACGTGGTCATGTAACTTGAGTCCATACCCCTGGCATCTTTCTCTGCATTTTACACTATTAACATCTGGTGTGGGCAGAAAAAAGATCCTAATGTCCTAATTCAGTGCACTGATATGGGATGAAGCTCAAACTAAAGTAGGAACTAGAACCCTCCATGCAGATTGATGGAATTAATTAGTGCCTTTTTGTTAAAGGTTATACGCTCTCTGTAAATGACTTGCAGGCAGCAATTCAAGCATGCACAACCTGCAACATTTACAGATTCCCAGGTGAGGAAACTTGCTCTTTCAAATAAACTCATTGTAATTTACATTTTTAAAGCCCTGCTGGGCTACATTTAGCAAAGCCACCCCTGCTGTTAACAGTCGTTTCCATATGGTTTAAAGTTCCTGCCCTCACTCTTACCTTACACTTCAGCAGAGACTTCACATAGATATCAGCTCACTTAAAAACTGTTACAGCATTTCATGTTCGCTCATATTATGCTACAAATTTTGACCCCCTTATTGAACTACTCTGCCAACAGAGTGGCTGCTTTTACTTTTATTAACCTCTTTTCTCTGAAATACATCAGACTGTCTGGTCTGACATCATCTGTCAACTTTCGCATTTTGCACCGTCCTCTGATGGGTTTAATGATCAGATCTGCACTGGTACAGCATAAGCCCTCTAAAAGTAAAACTTAGAAAATGAAATTAAGTTACGTGATTACAATACCATCAAATTTTACTGCAATGTCTACTCTTCCCCTCATATTTATGTTTGTGGTTCAGTCTGTCGTGACTGTTAAACGTCATACTTGTGTAAAGAAAGAAATTAATGCAGCTGTTGGAATAAAGTTTTCTTTCCAAACCACAAGGACTACATTATTTATCTGTCACGCCCTGACTAAGAACAGTTACCGTAGACATTGTCGATCATAGTAACATCATCTGAGGAGGTGGTTTTATGCCAAATGTTCTTTAGTTGGACAGTAAATTTATGTCAACAGTCTCTGTGAGCTGTATGGGTGTTAGGGTGGAAAACAAAACAATATGGCAGATGAAAAAGATCTGGAGGAGGTAAGTGACTCAGATTTGGTCATTTAAAGAAGGACTGTTGCCAATTTTACACATCTTTCTTACATGTCTTTTGGAGTACTACTGCGTGGATCTGTGGGGAAAAAAGTTGTGTAAAGCCTTTTTTGACTGTAGGGAAAGGTTTTGTGAAATCTGTTTCATCACCTCATGAGATCTCTTCTTGAGGGTCGAAGAAGAAAAAAGATGATATCTCAGGTTCAGCTACACCAGTTTTGATCCCTTTTAAAGTGTATCATGATCTTATTTTAAGAGTGATATGGTGCAGCTCATCATAGAGTTAAATTTCATTCTCACATTCTTAGGTGTTTTTCTCTAACATGTCATTTGACTGTGGCTGTACAGAATTAAAAAAGATTTTAGATTAGATTTTTTTTCATGTATAATATGTTAGCTACTCTTCTTAACTACTTAGCCAGCTAAGCTAGCGAATCAGCCAGAGTTAACATTAGCTGAGCTTATGTTATCTGTTTGTGAGATATACTTTATGGGAAATTAAACCATTGTAAGTAACAACTGGCAGTATTTACATTTCTTGTTTTTACTCGCAGTTTCGCCAGAAGAGATTGCTCATATGGAAGATCAATAACACAGTTCTTCAAGAAGGTCTGGCTTTGTCACAAAGGCAAGCTGGAGGGGGGATTATGTCAAAATGTCATCATGCAGAAACCTATGTCAGGTCACATGGGACAATACTTAGAAGGGCCTGGGAAAATAGTGTTTTGATGCTAAAACATACGTACTTTTACTAACATCTGAATGTTTTATTTGAATACACAAGGAACCAGGAAGCTACAGTATAATATATCTAAGACAAACAAACAAAAAATAAATAAATAATGGACCTGCCCTTTATGCAGTGTTTTTAATTCCTCATCAAAACCCCACCCTAAACTTTTATACTACACTTTCCATGATAACCCACTCAGTAAGTACTCACCACTATGCCGATGTGATGATAAGTGAAGATCTTCCGTTCACCAAACAATCCTAGAGGTTTTAGGAGAAGCAGAGTAGCAGCCTCATCCAGTACAATGGCAGTGAATGGTGACCACGGATAAAACGTTAGAAATAGCACACAAAACAAATACAAAATGTCTCCATCCTGCTTGTGTGGTGTAATCCAAGTGTCTGCAAACCGCGACATTAAAAATTAACCGCAAAAGACGCCATTTTCGCCATGTTTTTAGCAGAAATATCAGCTGTTGCACGATGTAAACGTGGCGTCAATCTCGCCAGACTTCGTATATATCCTAATGGCCGCACGTGCCGAAGTCTAGCGAGATCGATGCCATCTTTCCATCGTGCAACAGCTGATATTTCTGCTAAAAACATTGCGAAAATTGCGTCTTTTGCGGTTAATTTTTAATGTCGCGGCTTGCGGACACTTGGATTACACCACACAAGCAGGATGGAGACATTTTGTGTTTGTTTTGTGTGCTATTTTCAACGTTTTATCCGTGGTCACCATTCACTGCCATTGTACTGGATGAGGCTGCTACCCTGCTTCTCCTAAAACTCCAGGATTGTTTGGTGAACTGAAGATCTTCACTTATCATCACATCGGCATAGTGGTGAGTACTTACTGAGTTAGTTATCATGGAAAGTGTAGTATCACTTTAAACCTACAGTAAACCTAAAACCTTTGCATATCTGTTACAGTAGGTATATAAAGATGTTTCAGTACCTGTGCTTCACTAGCTCCTCCTCAGTGGACTGTAAAGCAGTCAAATTCTGTAACTTTCTGAAACTGACACTGTGAGATTCACACCCACTTCAAGCAGGAGTCGGCCAGGTGTGCAGAGGTGGAAAAGTAAGAAGGGTTTGACCTTCTCATGCAGTCATGTCTAGTCTGGCAACAAAAGCAGGGTGCCAACACAGAGGGCTGAGCAAAAAGACACAAAAACGCAAAAATATTGAATCTGGCTTTTGTCAAACATGAAGGCAGTGTCATCTGACAAGGCGCTGAGCTGACCAGTCAAACACATGCAAGCACACATTTCTGGTAGTTAACTTTGTGCATGAAATTTCTACAGCTTTACTTGTGATAGTTGCAACAAAAGATAAATGCCACCATGATAATTTTCCATAGTTGTAAAATCCTGTCTCTTGTGGAGACAGGTTCTGTTACACAAACTGGACTTTCTGGATCGTATTTCATGGATCAGGAAGGAAAACATCTCACCAACACAGCCCCTTTATGCTGCAATGACACGCATTAAATCTTCAGGTTGTCCATCTGTCCCATTCTTGTGAATATGATATCTCAAGAATGCTTTCAGGGAATTTCTTCAAACTTTGCATAAATGTCTTCTTGGACTTGAGGATGAACTGATTAGAATTTGGAGGTCAAAGGTTAAGGTCGCTGTGTCCTTATGTCTGCTCCATTCTTGTGAATGCAATAGGAGGAAATTTCTTTAAATTTGGCACAAACTTCCACTTGGACTCAAGGATGAAGTGATTAGATTGTTTTTGCAGACATAATGTTCTGCAGAAACACTGGAGTCAGAGTCAGAATCAGAAAGATCTTTATTGTCATTATACATAGGTAAAATGAAATTGTGAATGGCTTTTCTCCCTGCATCAGAGAAATATAGACATAAAAATACGAAAATATAATATAATGAGGATCCTTAAATAAACATAAACAGAAAGCAGAAGGGCAGTAATTCTAGTGTTTTTTAGGACTGTTTTCAGTCTGAATTCTCGCTATGAGACACTTGTAGGGCCTCACAACAGATTCACACCTGCAGATAAATAGATGGTGGACGGTGAAACTTCCCCCAGACCCAAAAACACCCAGGAGCTTGGAAGTCTAATTGAGGCCGTCACGTTGAATACAGTCAACCTCCCACGTAGAGTAAGATTAAAGGTTTAAGAAAGGTCCATAGAATATCTTTATTGGGGTAATTGAAGGTTTCCCTGCAGGAAAAATTACAGGACAACTGGTATAAGTACAACATACTGTAGCTGCTGCACCTGTACTGTACTGTATGGGCAGATGAATAGAAACACTAAACTTTAAGCACTTTCTTTCAAAGGAGCTATGTTCGTCCTTTGAATGAAATTTTGCGCTGAAGGCTGTTGTAAATTATGTTGTCTATCTTCTTTCAGGAAATCTTTGTAGAGAATGTACAAAACCCAAACCAGCTCCTCTCAGTGAGCTGCTGTCCAACAATGTTTCTCACACAGTTTTACCACTTTTTTTTTTCCTCTACACAATGTCATGCCAAGATTTCCATTTTATGTGACACACCATTTGTGGGAGTGAATCTCTACATGTGGAACCAATTTGCTGTGAGCTAATGAGTTTCACAGGTGGTTGGAGTTGTTGCGTGCTACACTGTAGTCGGGAACAGAGAGCAGATACTGTTCTTTGGCTGAGGTAACTGTTGTCTGTATCGTTACCAAGGGCACGGACCTATTAGCCTCTATATTTGCCTTTGATGATGCTTTTATTAACTTTATATTTAATAGGTTTGATTCTGATCTATAGTCTTTTTTTCCCCCACCCACGCCCTCCTCCCCAGACTCAAGGAAGCTCAGGAAGGCTGCAGGAGTGCAAGACGAGCACAACATTATACTTTGACAATAACAAGTGACAGCAAGTCCTCCACTGTAAGTTGATCAGCTGTTTATAACTATCAAATGTCTATCAATAGCACACTGCTATGAAAACACACACCGGTGATTGCTTGCCTTACTACCTGCCTGACCTCATTAATATATTGCTCAATTTAACCGTTATAAACATCTACTCCTTCTAAAAGATTATTTATGATTGCTCACGACTCATAAACAGACACTAACTCATTTTGCACTAATTTGAACTCTAGTTAACGTGAAACAGGCAAACAGTAACACAGGTTACAGACCAGAAGAAAAAATTCACAGCTGTAGTGTTGTTGTCAAAGAAGTGAGTATTCTGTCTAGATACGTATTCTAATTTGGAACAGGAGCAGCTGAATACAGGAGGAATATACAATAATGTACAACACAACTGATAACCTGCTGCTGCTGTTGCTGCTGCTGATGTGTAACTTTTCGTCTGAAGAAATTTGTGTTACACCACAGCTGTTTGAAGGCCATTGCAAAATAAAATGGATAGCTTTGGCCTTGGGGGGAAAAAAGAAATGAGAAGGGGAAAATAGGATTTTCTGTGAATGAGTCACTGGGTGAAGGGCGGAGTGATGTCGGCCCAGTCTTCACAGCTGAGAGAGAGAGTGTGTGTGTGTGTGTGTGTGTGTGTGTGAATGAGTGTGTGTGTTTGTTGGGGGTGGGGTGGTGGGGGTGGGGGCACCATGAGGATCACTAGGGCCTTCTGGACCCAAGCTGTTGTTCTGAGCGCAGACTGACACACAAACATGCATGTATTTCTCACAAACAATAAAATAAACTGCCCACACTTCAGTTGTCCTCAGTCTGGGGTCACTCCTGACGCAGATGCGCTCACTTAAATCTCAGACTGTAGCAAATGATCAGATAAATGTTTAATGTGTTTATGCTTTCCAAAAAAGAAGCCCCTGCTCAAGAATGAGCTTTCCAGAAAATGTATTTCAAAGGTGAAATAAAAGCACTGGTCAGTTCTGTTACATCAAGTTTATTGTGAGAAATATTAATCAAAAGACCACCCAGGATAAATTATTTACCTCTCCACAATAACAGGTTAAACTGTATGGACATGAATCATCCCAAGGCCAGGAAGTCTTACTGTCTACAGTACACTATACTTATCATATTATTTTGTAAGCCAAAATAAATATTTAATTCAAAAGCCTCTTTTATCACTGTTGTATTTTTTCTGTGTTGCAATTTTGACTGTATTTGAATGTTATTCATGTCCAACTGTGGCTGGGAGTCAGCTGGCTGACATGCTCTTCAGCCAGATGCTTGATGAGAAATTAAACTTTCAGGAAGTTGCAGAATACATTATAGTTTTGGGCAATACCCTGTGTTTGTGTGTGTGTGTGTGTGTGTGTGTGTGTGTGTGTGTGTGTGTGTGTGTGTGCAGAATGTCTCAAGCAATTACCATTTGTCCTTAAATAAAAGTTCATTTCACCAGATACAGACGTGTCTGTTTAGATAACAGGAAAATTTAACGAGCTGGAGAGAAAAATGAGGCGTCTTTATCGAGCTGACGACTCTGACAAATTTATGTACATGGTGAACAAGATGGAGATGAGGATTCATAATAAATTAAATGAAAATAGATAACAAAATGTGGCTCACTTTAAAAAACAAAAACAAAACTAAATCTTTTGAGCGCCATGTATCCAGAGGCTGTCACAGCAGGTAGAGCACAGGTGTAGCTAATGAAACTAACAATGGCTCGTTAAGATAAAAGAACCTGACATAATATTGCCATAGAGAGTTGTTAGTAAACTAGCATCTCTTTATACATCCACTAGACATGGATCAACATTAGCATTCACTTTGACTCGTGTTTCTAGATACAAAACATCTAAGTCTTACTTTACTCTTCTCACTCTGGTTTAGTCTTGACCAACTCCAGCTATGCTGTTTGACATTTAGTGTTGGATGGACAGTCGGTTTATTTGAACTTTATTTATTTATTTATTTTTCTCTGAAAACTGCTGTCACCTGCTGCTGTTTGAAATGAGGTTGATTAGAGCGCTGAGACTGAAGCAAAATGATGGTTGTAAAACCAATATAATAGACCTTTTTCATGTCAGCCATATAGCCGGGTAAACACAGGTGTTACCAATGATTTTAATTAATGTTCCATTCCATTCAGGTCAAACAGAGTCAGGACGCTGCTATTGCGTTGGCTCACTGGAAAGACTGCCACACTAAATGGAACAGGGCACTTGTATTGCTAGGTAGTAGGTTAAGTAGGCACAGTAGCTGAGAAAAAAAGATGATGAACTACAGTGTTGTCTTTTACGACCTGTGAGGTAGGTAAACATGTTTGTCTCACTCTTAGCACATCCTGTAAGATGATTTCTCTATTCTGACAATCGCAATAGTTGGTCTGAAATAATTATCATCTTTGTGTAGTGAGAGAACCACAGAAAGTCAGTTTTAATTCTCTTCTAAACATGTTTAATATTACTTATTTCAAATTATTCTGTATGTGGGAACTTCTAGTGCTCATAATGCGGCCTGGATGTTAACAATAAACAGATAACCAATGAAGAGTCAAGCAGAAGAAGAGCAAAAGAGCTCAAAATCAGTAACATATTCATGACCAAAACCACCTGGCTGGTACTCTGGGGCTATTAATATCTATGGACACATTTTGTAACGTGTGTGTTCCCTGAGGATTGAAGGAGAAAAAAAAATCACTGAAATCTGTCATTATGTGTTTTATTCCCACTGAAACAAGATCCACAACATTTTACAGAAACATTAGTTAGACCAGGATTCAGTTTTTAGAAATCCATTCTGTGGAAACAGGTCAATTAGACAGCTGCCTTTCATAAACTCATTGCATGATAGTGTGGTGGCTTAGCTGTAATTTGCACTGTGAATATTGTCGGTTCTGTTGAAATCAGTTAATCCAGAAATGACTGATGGTCAGAAAGCAAACCACTGAACAAATTCAAACACATCCCAACATCACGTAGTGGTGGCAGTTTTGTGAAATTATCTGTGCCACTTTTCAACCTATCAACAACCGAAAGGAAGACGGTTAAAGCAGGATATCCCACAGGATGGTAATTATGTGCTGTAGGCACAGAGACATCTGCCAAAACCAAATAGTTTGAACAATATCCAGTTTTTATTCTATTGTGGGTTTGAATGGATAATTCATTTTGAGGTCCCACTGCAACTACATTCAATGAGTCACTTCTCAAGTGACCCACTTCTCTCGGAGTGTGGTGAGGAACTCTGTAAAATAACCAGGAACAGTTTGTTTCTGACCACAAGAAACTGTTTTTACCCACTAAAAACCCATTGAACCACTTTACTCTGCTTTTCTTCCTCTGCCTAAATCCTCTTGTCATTTTTGAGAGGAAGCCTGGTGACGTCCTAATCGCCGTCCCGCCGTCGCCTTCAAATTCCATTTCTACTCTCCTGCTAATTGTAACTTCAACAGTCATGTGGATTGGCCTTCTTCTTCTATATTTCCCTCTTACAACAGCAAGTCTTCATCCTCTCGCCTGGCTGACGTCTCCATGATGATGTCTGCTGCCAACTGTCACTACCCAGTTTTTAGAAATCTTCTCCCTACAATGTACCGTTAAAGCTTCGCTGGTCTTCTGCCTCACCATACTTCAGTTTTCCAGCTGCCAAACTGCAGAACTGTGACTTGATTTGATTTGCAATCTTCTGACTTCTGTAAAGACTTCTGCATCTTTACACAACCAAACATCGCTTGTCAGGCTAAAGTGAATAATTATGAACAAGATGCAATAAGGACTTGCATGTGTAACTAATTAACCATGTCTTAAAATTTGGTTAACACCTTTGTACCACTGGCCACATTGCATCTGTGATGCGGTTTTTGATCTGTCCTCCACATGGAGTGATGCCCCACCAGAAGTGTTTCAGAAGGTGAACATTTTGCTCGTCTGATTTTGTTAACTTACTCAGATTTTGTTGATTTGATCATTTTTCATTGATTTTTGTGCTTCTACAATTGGTAAGTAGGGTTTTTTTTGTCTGTTTTTATGAACAGGACTCTGCATGAAGTGTTTCATTCTCTAAATGGGATATGTCTTGGTCTGTTCTGTGGAGCTTGATGCAGCTTCTGTCAAAAATAGACTTGGCAAGTGGTCATCCAGCAGCTGCGTCACAACCAGAAAGTGAGGCAGTTTTGCCCAATGTAATCAAGCAGTAAGTCTTGCAGACTAAATCAACTGCTGCAGCTCATACACATGTGGTGTCCACAAAGATAGTGTTGCTGCTGCAGCACTGCTACTGCCAGCTCTGTCTTTCTACACCGAGTTTGCAGAAAAGTTGTGAACAGAAGTGAACACTTCATACAATCTGTAGAGTTAATCTCTGCAGCCATCCAATCAAAAGAAATCAACACTGTGAACAGTAAATCACCACAGCATTAACCGCTGCAGGTTAACTTCCAGAACTACCACATGTATAATTTGACAACTTGATATACAATACATACATATTAGAAAATCCAACATCAAAGAATCAACAGTGCTCAGAAATCCCAGCAAGGTATTCAAGGATGTCAGCTGCAGGTCTCATGTTTGTAGGACATCACTAAAATGTTAAATTGAGCTCCCACACTGATGACATCTTCTTACCTGTATCTGTGTCTGACACACTGGCTTAGACCTAAAACCACACCTGCATTAAGAGAGGCCAAAGATGTCCATGTGCTGAAAGGGCCCTGAGCCGCTGTGACAGCCTTAATGAAGACATCCACATCCGTTCTGGATGAACTGGAGGCTCTGTGACTGACGCCTTTGGCAGACAGCCAGACAGAGCCTGTGGGTCAAGGCTCTGCAGGGTGTCGAGTGAAGGACGCAAAAGAGATGAATATCCTGCCAGACTTGTGTGCGCTTGATAAGCTGTTTGAACTGGCCTACTCTGTAAAATACACAGTGTGCAGCTATTCATCAGTGTCTCTCAGAGGATTTTTATGGATTTAATGTGATAATTAGAGGATCTGTGTTATAACAGAGGATTTAATGTTCTGCTTAAGATTAATTTAGTCATGAGAGGTAGTAAAAAAGTTACTGGCACTCTGATGGTTGAGTCTGTAACAGATTTTGTGTTTTTAAGAAAGACAAAAAATAGTTTTTCTGATATATTCCGCTAAAAATGGTTGATTTTATGCTATTTTTGCTGAAAAGAGAAAAGAATGTTACAATAATTCCTGCATTGCTGTGCAAGAACTGAGAAAAGTCAAAAGGTGAAAATGTGACAAAGAAGAAGGCCCTGCTTCAGACAGTTTTG
>JAJHUR010139647.1:0-24213 GCA_027495735.1 Lutjanus campechanus
TTTTTTTCTCCTTTTTGTCCCTGCAGGGCAGCTCAGAAGCTGAATCTGTCCTCCAAGCGGAAGAAGCACCAGCCCTCACTGCTCCACCCACAGGAGCCCTCCATTTACCCCACCAACTTCAGTGGCATCCTGCAGGTCTCACCGCCCCCTGCCCCGCCATGCCTGCTCCGAGCCGTGTCCAAAGTGAAAGAGAACCCGGGGATGGGGAAGGTGAGAACAGACACAAAAGACTCAACAGATACATTAAGACTGTGCTCATGTGAGCCCCTATAACCCCCACCCCGCACACCCCTACACAACCACACACGCAAACACACAAACATACAGGCCCCTATTTGAACAGGAGAATGCAGGGTGGCGACACGCTGGTCCACAGGCAGCGTGCCGTCTGGTCCAGTCCATGGAGATGTAGTCCGATAAGCCTCCTGGAATGTCACAAATTCATTCAGTTTGTGAGAGCAGCATTCCTCTGTCTGAATACAGAAAGAGAGTAAAAACTATAATTCACAAATCTGCGGTAACGTTAACAGCAGGATGTCTAATTCCATTTTAGGTACAGCACACGGTGATGAAAGTCGGGCTGGCAGCAATAGGACGGTCATTAAACAAAGCTGTATAAACACATCGCTCTTCCTTTGTGGTTTATTGGGTATTGTTTGTCTGAGTCTGGCGTCCTGTATTTATAAAGCAGAAGAAGAAGAAGTCCCCTAACAAGATTAGATCCCACCTGGATAGGAAGTGCTCGCTTCTGTTGCCAGGTATCCAGACGGTTGAGACTTTGCCATATATTGTAAATCTCCCATTGACACACGGACTTCATAAAAAATCTGTGTTATTAACAAGGCTCCTCAAGACACACCTGAGGTATGTATTATACATCTGTGCAGCTAAGGGGGCTGCTTCTAAAAGGGAAATCAAGACTGATGATATCCTTCCAAGCCGATCAGGCTCAGATTTTCAGGTTTTCTTAAAGCAAACACTGGGGCTGTCGCAGTGACAGAGTTTCTCTTGTGATTATTTAGGTTGGCTAAAGAGCACAGAATGCAGTATTAGCACCATAGTTTTGTCAGTTTTTGCAAATTACCTAATTTATTATAAATTGAGTAATTTAGTGCAGAAACACTAAGTACAACGTTATCTGTGGATTTCACTGCACAGTGGGCAACTTTATGGTCTGAGCTAACTAGCTGCTGATCACTAGTCATAGTTACACACAACTGGAAAAGAATCAACCCTCCTGAAGCCCCACCCCCTTTTGCACTGTGCTCCAATAACAGTTAGTATCTAAGTCAACTTTCTCCTTTTCCTGTAAAAGCGACATAAAGGGTGACATTTCAGATTAGCTAATGTTAGCAAAACTCGAGCTTACATTAGCTAGCTAATGATTGAATTACATCACCTTTCTAGTTAGCTAGCGTTTTAGCGTTTCAACATTAACTAACTTAAGATGTGAATATGTCTTTTAACCATCTTCAAAATGTGTTTTTCTTCTAAACATAGACAAGCCTAACATAGTATAACCAAGAAACAGGAAAGGTGGAAGTTGACCAAGGTACCAAGGTTGCTCAACTGTCATTAGAGAACAGAGTGAAAAGTGGCAGGACACATAGCCATATTGTTACCTACAGGGCATGACCATCAAGTAAATTTACATACAACAGAAACAAATAAACACACACTAGCGAGAGGACCAGTTTCTGTACAACAAAGCTGATGCAGCTCATACTGCGCTAAAAACTTCAAAACAAAAAAGAAAGAAAAAAAGAAACAGTTACTGCCATCTGACCTACTACTGTAATTATCAACCCAGCCTATAGTAGTAGCCACATTAGCCAACATGCAACATGCTAATGCTGAGATTAACATATGAAATATACACTCAAACAACATAAAACAAGTCAAAACTTGCATCTTCCAAATTAGAAGTCAGGACACAGACGGCCATCAAGGTATCAAGTATCAATCCATTATTGAGCTTAAACAGATACTGGCCTTTTTTGTAGCACTGATTTCATAATTTAAGCATAAAACAAGAAGGAAAATAAAAAGAAAAAACATGAACATAAGATTTTTTGTGGTTTCTTGCCCTCCCCTGCAGTTGGCTGATCAATATTGTGGTATTTCAATACTGCAGTCATTGCGACAGCCCTAGTGAACACATCAGTGTGCTTATCTGTTTCTTTGCCCCGTCTCTCTTTCACTTGTGGAATCACAGTTGCAATAACATTTTCAGTTGTTGACTTTTCCTGCGTCTGTTTCATATTAATTCACCTTAAGACTTGGGTGAATGTCTTGTTTCCATCAACCGTATGTGGGTCATTTCCACTTTTCCACTTTTGACCTAGACACAGTTCTTCCAGGCATAGACAGTTGAGTGGATGGAGGAATGCCAAGCCGCACTAATGCATTTTCTGGGGGATCAAGGGACAGGGAAACAGAGGCCATTAGCACGGAGTCTGAGGTGTGAAAATACTGTAGCCAATCCTCTGTAGCCTCCAGTATCTGATCTCTGCCAACATAAATAAAACTGAGACATTAGCTCGCCTGGTAGCCTCCGTCTGGTAGACAGAAACTCAGCAGTCGTATGTGGAAGCCCAGTTTAAATGTCATAGCAAATGTAATTTACTCGACATATGCACACGTCAGTCACGATAACAGCCCCCTGTGGAGTATAAAGAGAGTTTGCACTTGGCCTGCAGGAATCCAAGATGAATTCACTCGCTGAAAGAAAGGGATTTCCAGTGACATTGTTTCAGAGGGATGGAGCCTGGATCTGTAGCAATATTTATATACTGGTGAGGGAAGAATGGGCCTTTTGTGCAGCCATGAAGAGGGTGGAGAGTCCCAGGCTGACTGAAACAGTCTTCTCTCGAAAAGGGAAGGGAGTTAGCTATATTTTAAGGGTTTTTATTTCAATGCCTACAAGGCATCAGAGGTACTTTTTCCAAGAAGCTTTGAAATGGCTCAGGATTGTGTTCCCTATCACATATACTGCTGGATATAGGAACTGCTCAGTTGATATAATGCTCGGCGTAACACTAAACACTGACCGGGAGCCCAAAGACTGCTATACATATCTCAAGAGCCGTTTATGTCTCCTGTCACTCACAGATTTATTTCCACAGTGCCTTTGGAGATATAGTTGAGGTGTATTTCTGACCGTCAGATTGTAAGGCAGCAATATACAGTAGAGTTGTCAGAATTTCAAAAGCAGAGGATTTGTAAATGGGGTGACAAATACAGTGGAAACCTCATCAATACCTCATATTGACGGTTTCAAAATACAGAAATGCTTTTGAAATTACAGTACAAATTATGCTTCACTATGTAGAACTGCATTAATTAATTGATTAATCAATCAGTTGTTAGGTTTTAAATTAACTGTCAACTATTTAGATAATTTATTAATCAGTTTGGGTAATTTTTTTAAAGAAGGAAGGTGATTTTTTTATTTCCTAACAGCAGCAGCAATTTCTGCATTGTTGCTTAAAAGTTGACAAAATGTTACTTTGCTTGCTAGCTAGTTAGCTAAAAATAAAAGCATAGTTCGCTTACTCATGTTCGCTAGACAGAGTAGCTCTAATTTCTCCTCCTTTGATGAAATATTTTTGGCTGAATTGTCAACTAGAGTGAAATAAAGCTCAAATGGGCTGAGTCTAACTTAACTCTCTTTCAGGAACTTGATTATTTTGCTCAATCCATCTGAAAAAGACAGCTATTTTAAAAGTTAGATCTCCTCAAGTGTAAGTTTAAAGTTAATACTGGATCAGTTTGAAAAAATTTTAAGTCTAAAGTTTTGGTGCAACAGTGAATTTTAAGATAGCTTAAAAGTTTGGTGCAGTATAATTTAAAGTTAAACCATAATTTAATCAGGTTTAAAAATAAATTATTGTTGATACAACTCAGCCTAAACCAATTATGTAAACCGTGTTTGTACAGGAATGATTCTGTCCCAAGCTTTTTGATCCATTGATCACTGTAGTATAACCTGCATAAGCACGACCACACCCTCACAAACCAAACAAACAAGAAATGGTAAGATTTCTTTGGTATTGTTTGCAATAGATTTCACTAAACACAACTGGTAGAATGACTTCACTCCTGTAACCACGGTAATAGCATTAGACATGAACAGGCTTGCCGGAGCAGTGCCAAATCATCACCTTTAGATATAATCCACCATCCTTTTTAGCGTACGATGCAGGCGTTATGAACTGTACCATGACCTGTGGAATGTGTTAAGACTGTGAGCTCATGTTATGAATGTCAAGCCCCAGAATGCAACAGGGTGGGTTTCCAGCTTCTTAATGTGGAGCTGCCATTTTCCAGGCAGCAGAGGGGAGAGAAGGGAGGAGAGGGAGTGAGTAGGTGGGATAAGAGGGGGGCCATATGCTCCTGCGCTCCCATGCTGGTGAGCTGCTCCTGGTCCAGAAAAACAACCCCCGCTAGAGGGATAATCCCCCACCACGGTGCTTCACACACATTAATTTCACCATTTTCTGCCATGACTTTCAATACGCACCTAGCTGCCATTCACTGACACCATTAGGCAATGTGTTGACCCATCGGGTTCGCCAGTCAATGTAAGACTGAGTGTTTCCATGGCAACCTTCGATGTCCATCAACTCTGACAAAGTGGACATGATCTTAATGCGCAAAGCTGAGCAGTGCTCTCACTCAGGAGAATGTCTACCATAGATTTCTTCTGCTTACTCTGTTTTTGCACTGCAGGTAAAAGGTGTTAACCTTAGACTGTAATTTATTTCCTCCTCGCCGCTAAATCTGAAAAATGCATTCTTACATCTCTCTGCTGAGTCCAGTTGCCCATTTTTTATGTTTCATGCTCTCTCACTTTCTTTTTTTAAATACACTTTATTGTGTTAATACATATTATTGATACATTTCCGTTTTTTTAGGGGAGAAATATGTGTTTTGGAGTTTTGTGAATTGGAGCCATAAACATTATATGAAATACAGTTGTGATTTGAATCCCTGTTTAATAAAAATGTATGGTTAAAGCAAGTTTTGTCCGCCTGCCTCCTCCTCCCCAAACTCGAAGCTCAAACAGGTTACCTACAGGCTGCAGGGACATTGAAATGACGTGCGTATAAGATGAGTGCAACATCAAACTTTGACAGTTGTCTATGTAAAGCTAAGCCCATTATCCAGAAAACAGAAGCCCACTGCTCTGAAAATACACACTCAGGAGTTGGAGTTCAGTGACTGTTTGTATTACTGCCTGCCAGATTAACAGATTGCTCAATTTAACTGCTATAAACATTTACTCATTCTAAAATATTAATTATTTTTGTGACTCATTTGGCATAATTTTAACTCTAATAAACGTGTAAGGAAACAGTTATTCCAGCCTGTGATGGATTGTTGTCAAAGAAGCCAGTATTTCAATTTAACATGTTTCCTTAATCTCTGAAGACATATCATGGTGATTTTATGATTTAGCACAGTAAATATATTACATATTTAAAGAAACTCAAATGTTTTCCAACAACTTTTCATTCTAATTGATTTTGTACATTACCTTTTCCTCTTCTGTTATCCCACTTTTTAAACTGACCTTTCGTTCTTTTTGTTCTCTTTGCTTATCTATCTTCCTCTGTGGTTTAGGTGAAAGTGATGATGCGTATCTGTCCATCTCTGGAGGCTGTGGACTCCTCAGAGTCTCAGTCCTTCTTGAAAGTGGACAGCAGGAAGAAGCAGCTGACCCTCTACGACCCCGCATCCAGCCCACACTCCAGTTCAGGACACAGGAGATCCGCCACTGTGGCTGTCCCAAAGATATTCGCCTTCGATGCTGTTTTTACCCAGGATGCCTCACAAGTAAGGGACAGCTTAATATGTTCCATAGTTATAGAAATGTAGATACCTCATGGGCCACTGTTGTATGTCTCTGCTATGCATGGTCGCCATATTGGAGAGGTCAAGATGCACTAGTAAACAATACGATGTGTACTGACAGATGCAAATTTCACAACAAAATCGACTGTAACTTGCGTAATTCTGTACCGATTTTCATGAAATTTGATTTGCTTTAAACCTGAAAAATGTATCATGATAGTGGGTGCACACTGAATTGTTTACTAGCGGATCTTGACCACTACAACATGGTGGACAGGTAGACGAACATCAAATCGTGAACATTTCTATGTTTGTGTGTGTGTGAATGTGTTTTTTTAAGACATCATGTGGGAATTCAGCCTCTCAAGGGCAAAGGGATGTCTTTATGCTGGCAGGGTGTGGCCGGGGGCTTAGAGGAAAAATGCCTTTCTTGGGTCAGAGGGCATTCTTACCAGTGTGGGCCTAACAGCTGGGCCTTTTAAGCCCTCTGGGGAATGATTTGAATCCACTCCAGTTATATCTAACCTCTCCTGTCATAGGACAGCTATATCTAACCTCAGACCTCTGCAGCCCACAGCAGGCATACCCTCAGAGATCAAAGACAAAGGTCATGTTCATGTTTACAATATGGTGACTTGGGGAGCAGACCAGTTTTGCTCGCTCCCCAGCTTAAGACAAACACCACAGTCTTTTAATGGGATAATTGTATCTAAGATTTCCTAAATGTCTTAAGGTCAACTATTTGATGCATTTCCCCACAGTGCAGTAAACTCTAAATAGCCACGAGAGCAGAGCAGATTGTCATCACTGGTGTAGGACGGCATGAGAGCCTCAGATCCTTTATCATACCACCTACTTGGAGCAAGTATTTTCCTAAGTAAGCTGCAGCCTAAATGTTGCCGCTGCAGAGGCGAGGCCAAGCTGCTAGATTGTGCCGCTGGGACGGCGCTGCTGGTGGCTAACAGTAACAGCAAGCTGTTCTGCTGTTAGAGGCCTTGTTTGCTGTGTGATGTATGGGGAAGGGGCCTCTGCTGCTGAAAACCTCGCCCCAGAGGACCCATGCTGAAACAGATTGCAAAAATGAGCCACACATTGCAGCACACACAAACACACATAAACGCACATACTCCTGAGTGATGAAAAATACACTCTGAGAAATAAAGGGGCAAACTTCAACCATAAAGATTCTTCAGCTTGTCCCCAAAGGAGAACCCTTTTTTGTTTCCTGTTATATAAAGGTTTCACTTGGAACTCTTTCAGGGAGTTCAATCTAAAATCCAATGGTACACCTAGAGTCATCTGTGAAAGGTTCCACCTGAAAACCCCCCTATGAGAGGTTCTGCAGAGAGCCCATCTATGCTGTAATGGTTCCACCCAGAACACTCTCTTGGGTGCCAACAAGACCTCACCCAGAACCTTTTTATATTATATTTTTATTTTTATGTTAGAACCCTTTTGGAACCCTTATTTCTAAAAGTGTCCTGAAACCATTAATGTGATTTAGTGTAACGGAGGCCAAATAACTGTTAAGTTTATACGATATCATTTTGGATTCATTGTTCTCAGTGTGCCCGTTTGACTGTATTTCTTGGATGTGGCTGAACTGTAAATTGACTGTGAGGGTTGGGGCTGTCTCTGGGTGCTTTTCGCAGGCGGAGGTGTGCTCAGGGACAGTAGCCGAGGTCATCCAGTCTGTGGTGAACGGTGCAGACGGCTGCATCTTCTGCTTCGGCCAAGTCAAGCTCGGTAAGCTCCTCCACTGGCGAGAGATTAGACCAGAGCCTTTGTTAGCCAAAGAAAACTCTCATTGCTCTTTGTTAGCTACACTTGATGTCCACAATTGGCTTAGCGGTGCACTGGGGTGAGTCAAGGAATGGGAGATTGGAGGAAAGGAATGGGTAGTGAGTCTTGGCTGGGAAGGCGGGGGTGCGGGGTAAAGTGCTGCATCCAAGCTTCAGGGCTCAGTCTGTAATTAAAATCTTAGTAATTGGCCTGACCAGTGCTCTTAAGCTGGAGGGCTTGCTCTCCTTATACTGCTGTTTCCACTGCCTCTAATTCTCCACAGAACTAGTGTTTCTGGAATGGGTCCTTGGATTAGTGCTTTTTTATTTGGCATGTACTGGATATTACCTCCACAGCCGCACATCAACCATTATTAATTTTTTTCTATCAGCAGTTGTTAAAGACAGTAATGCTCAGAAAATATCCAATGTCAGTGTCTATTCCTTTGTCAACTTCCTGCCCTTTCCAGACAGCTTTAAGGGGATAGTTTGGATTAATTGAGGTACTTATCAATAGTCAGTGTATAACCTACAGTAGATCCCGATCAGCACACCACCCAGCTTGAAGAAGCAGTAGCACAGAAACTAAGCAATGTACTGCTGTGGACAGGGTCAGCAACGAAAGGTACTTTAGCCACTATGAAAAAAAGTCCACCTAAAGAAAAGCAATACCGTGTGTACACTATATTTGCTTTGCTTCCAGACAGCCTATTCTGATGGGAAATCACAGTTATACACGCCAAATATCACTCTCTCCAAACCAACCAAACCCCATGGGGGAAATCATAAGGTAACGCTGGTCTACTGCTGAAATAGTTCAAATAGTTCTGGGAAGATCCCCAGCCCTTTAGGAAGAACCTTCTTGGAAACATTGTTTCTAAGAGCGTACGTAATAGACTGACTATCAATAAGTCATACAACCCCACATCAAATAATCCAAACTATCCCTTTAAACACAACAATCCTCTGAAACGATCCAGTGTCAGTGTCTGTTCCTTTGTCAAATTTCTGTCCACTCCAGACAGCTTAATTAAAGAAGTCATTTCAGTTTGAACATATAGTGAGGGTAGCTGGCTTCCAGACACAAGGCAATATTTCCATTTCCATCCCCCTCTCTCTTTCACACATCCTCAGGCAAGACATACACCATGATTGGCAAAGACAGCACCACTCAGAGCCTCGGCATTGTGCCCTGTGCCATTTCCTGGCTCTTCAAGCTCATCAATGAGCGCAAGGAGAAGACGGGCACGCGCTTCTCTGTGCGAGTGTCCGCTGTGGAAATCTTCGGGAAGGACGAGGAGCTGAAGGACTTGCTGTCTGAGGTGTCGACGGGCAGCCTCCAGGAGGGCCAGTCCCCAGGCATCCACCTGAAGGAGGATCCCATCTGTGGCACTCAGGTAAGACACGCTCCACCACCACCACTTCTTCACTTTTTCTTTGTTCACTGATCCTTCCACTCTCTCTGTGGGTTATACAGTATTAGTCTGTCTCAGTATTGATTTCTCTCTGTCTATGATCTACCTCTTCCTCTCCAAAACACGTTTGACTTTCTCTTCTGAGTGTGTGTGTATATGTGTGTGTTTTTATCTCCGAGGACTTCCCACTCTATCCTACCCGACTCTGAAATCCTCGCTTTATATTTCCACCAAACCCATCTGTGCTATTGATGGCTTTCTTCTTACCTTTGTATTGACTCTCCTGTCAGCATCCATCAGCATCTATTACCTGTGTGTTATCATTGGCCCTCTGCAGCACAATAGAAGTGCTATGGGGGGATGGTGGGAGACTGTAGGTTTGAAGACGCTCACAGGTGTTGCTGTCAGATGTTGTTTTTTGGGGATCTGTATGGACTCTGACTTCAAAGGCTGTGCACTTCTGTGAAGCTCCTTCTTGCTCTTCCTCTCAGCAGCCACACGTGGGCTCTCTTCATGATGCCCCCCGCCTTCTCTACCTCCCCCTATCCCCTCCTCTCTTTCTGTATCCCACCATCATCACCTCCACAGTGAGGGAAGTGCCCCTGCCTCCTGCTCCACCATTACCTCTCCTAATCCTCCTCCCTCTGTGTGCATATCTGCTGTTTTAATTGCCCCCGAGACCCAATCTAATGGGCAAGAAATGTGTGCCGGGGTCCAATTAACTGGCTCCCCTCTCTTTCTGCTGTCCTCTCTGCCCTGGTATCCTTTTCACATCTGTCCTCTTTCTCAAGCCCCTATGTGGTCTCTTTTGCTCACCCATAACCCTGCTCTGCTCTCTGTCTCCTTCTCCTCCCCCCGCAGCTCCAGAATCAGAGCGAGCTACGCGCTCCAACGGCTGAGAAAGCCGCCTTCTTCCTGGATGCAGCCATCGCCGCACGCAGCACCAGCAGACCCAGTGCAGATGAGGAAGATCGACGCAACTCCCACATGCTGTTCACACTGCACATTTACCAGTACCGCATGGAGAAGAGCGGCAAGGGAGGAAGTTAGTACCATCAGATTATTAAATCTACAGCAGTGGTCCAACATGTTGCCTCCACACATTTATGCAAGAAACTAATGACTACTAATGGTTATTGTTCATTCTCACAGCACGTTTAGCACTGTGGCTTTCAAATTGGGGTTAACTCAATCAAACAATGTATTTTGGTCATGGGTTTCATACACTTTCTCTACTAAAACATCAGATGACTCTCCATAGTATAAATTGTGTTAGTTTATGGGTCCTTGATTTGAAAAATTTTGAGAACCATCGCTTTAGCATATGTGCAAAATATGAGTATAGGAGTACAACTGTAGTATAATTAGTTAAAACATGTCTTCTCCTAATTATAGTTATTGAAAGCTTTCACTATTAAGGTGCCACGTTCCACTGCATGATACAGCTTGCCTTGGCTTGACTCTACTCGCTCTTTTTGGTTTTCCATTATGGATAACACAGTACTTGATACCTGCTACACTGTGTTAGTATCACGTTGGTATCAAGCTTAGATGATACTAAAAGGTGATATAAAACTCTGCAGACAACTAATTGGTCTAACAACATGGGACACACAAATTCTGCATTTTTACACAGCCAAGCTAAGAGCAAAACTTTTGGGTGAAGAAGAAGAACATGGGTCGACAATACAGAAAAAGAGACTCCCACCGAAGACACTTGTCTTTTTCACTTACAATCAGAGATATTTTATTAATGACAGTGTTTCAGTACAATGACCTTCATCAGTTTAATCAAGTTGTTTTTTATGGAAATATTTGGAAAAAAAATCTTACATGGTCTTGCACTTTTGTAGTCTATTGATTAACCAAAGTGCTTTTACAGCTACCAATCACATTCATTCACACAAACACACACACACATTCACACACCGATGGAATAGTCACTGGGGCCAGTTTGGGGTTCAGTATCTTGCCCAAGGACACTTTGACATGCAGACTGGATAAGCAAACCTCCCATAGCTACCTCAAAATAACCTGATGAAGGTTGTACTCTGTACTCTGTTATATGCTGTTATTAATCAAATATTTGGAAGTGAAGACAGTGTGCAGTCCTTTT
The DNA here is from genome assembly GCA_027495735.1 of Lutjanus campechanus. Taxonomy (NCBI): domain Eukaryota; kingdom Metazoa; phylum Chordata; class Actinopteri; order Lutjaniformes; family Lutjanidae; genus Lutjanus; species Lutjanus campechanus. The sequence continues at coordinate 11,169 of JAJHUR010139647.1, forward strand.
GTCCTAAATAACCAAGCTACCATCAATGGCTACCGCAAATTTATTTATTTATTTATTTTTTTCAGTTTTTAAAAAATGGTATCCCAGAAAGCCATGCTGTAGTCAACTGATGAACTGTATATAGTATAGATATTTGATTTTGTCTTATCACGTTGTCACACTTAAGATGTTAACATGGCATCACTTTGACGATCAGGTAAGGATCCCAGGTTGAGGAGATACTATCTGCAGTGAAAAACAAAGCTGACAAAAGGCAGTAGAATAGAGTCAAGCCATACCATGCTGTGGAAACACAAATGGAAGAAAATTGGGCTATGAATATGAATGGAACAGCAGACAAGTCTTTATTTGCGATGTTTATGGATGAACTGGTTGCGGCGAGACAGAAACCTGTTTGTATGCATGTGTTATACTTTGGTCAAGAGCGAATGATTTGACAGGACTTTAATGTTTTGTTGCTGCTTTTGCAATTTCATTTGTCACCCACATAACAACGTGTAGCCCTGTGATTTTTAAAATGACAGTCTATTCCCTCTCACTGTGTTTTAAATCAGCAGAAGGGGACTGAATATGTGCTTCTGATTGTCAGTGGATTCTTTGGTTTTTATGTGTCTAATTACCACAAGTTACACATCTTGGTGGGAGTTTACCAGTCTGGATGCTATTTGAATCACTTCAGTGTGTGGGAATCTTACTCATAAATAAATCAGACAGCTCTGACAGTCAGCCGTCTAGTCTTGGCTGAGCCTTGCTGCTCCTGTCATCATGCCACTGTGCGCGAGGAACTGACTTCAGAGAGGGAGTGTCTGTGCTGTACTCACCTGGTTCTTCTTCTGTCGTTGACTCAGTGTCAGGCGGACGGAGCAGGCTGCACCTCATCGACCTGGGGAGCTGTGAGAAGGTTCTGAGTAAGAGCAGAGATGGAGGGGGAGGCTTATGTCTTTCTCTAAATGCACTGGGAAATGTCATCATGGCTTTAGCAAATGGAGCGAAACACGTACCTTACAGGTAAGAAAACCCGTGTTAGTTTTACATTCACTTTTACTCTGTTTTTGCTTCTGTTAATTTGTATCTATAAGTAATTGTTTCAGGCAAGTCTCTGCATGCGTCGTCAAGCCAGCAGGTTTGCTACGTGACTGTTTATTTAGTTTGTTTAGTTAGACTCATATAATAGTTTTCACTGGTGTTGCACAACATAATATTATAGTTACTCAGGTGTGAAAAGACTAATGCCTCGTCATTTGGGACGAGCTTTCTGATGAGCTCAGAATTCAAAATCACTCCTCCTGGAATCAGGTCACCTACCTGATTGAAATATTACTGTGCCATTTGTTAATAACAATGTAAATGTGCCCTGTAGGGACAGCAAACTGACAATGTTGTTGAGGGAGTCCCTTGGCAACATCAACTGCAGAACCACCATGATCGCCCACATCTCCGATTCCCCCGCCAACTACGCTGACTCACTGACCACCATCCAGCTGGCATCCCGCATCCACCGCATGAGGAAGAAGAAATCTAAGGTGAACTGATAAATCTGGTTAAACATATGCAGTAATAAGCTGATAAAATAAATAAAATTAATGTATGAAAGTCTAATGACAGTAGTAATGGTACATTTTTACAATTTAAAGGGATAGTTCAGATTATTTGATGTCTGGTATGAGGTGATTATCCATAGTCAGCGTATTAGCTACAGTAGATGATGGTCGGCAGGCACAGGGGGCACTAGCATGGAAGCTAAGCAATGTATTGCTGTGGACATGATCAGCAACCACCTAAAAATATCTATATCAGTTTAAGTATTCTGCATTTAGAATATTTCCACTGCTTTTGCTGCCATCAGACAGCCTTTTCTGATAGGAAACTGATATTATATGAGCCAAATATCAATCAATATCAATATCTCTCCAAACCAACCAAACTCCACAGGTGAAATCTGTAATTTTGCCTTGCAGAACATGGGAGTTACTGGTGTACCGATACTGCAATCTGTATCGGTTTGTGTCAATTTGTTTGTGTGACTTTGGTAAATCCAAATTAACCTTTCAAAACAACAGGATCACACAATAACACACACAAACTAACAGACTGAGGCAGCAGTAGACCAACAATTTCTCTATTCTGAAGAGTAAAATGACTGATTCTGGCTTTAGTTTGTTTGGAGAGAGCAATACTTGTTTTTTATAACAGCAGTTTCCCATCAGAAAAGGCTGTCTTGACAGCAAAGTAGTGAAAATATTCCAATTTTTTTTTTTTTTTTACTGATATACTGTTTTTCCTCTGATGATCTTTAAGTGGCTACATGACTTTCTGTTGCTGATCCCGCTCACAATAGTATATTGCTTAGCTCCCTTGGTATTGATAAGTACCTCAAACAACCCCACTTTAATTATACAAACTATCACTTTAACAAAAATAGGCATTTAGCAACTTACATTATAATATTTCTTAATAATGACTCCTGCAGTAACTGTGCTCCATTTAATGTCCATTGTTTATAAATGATAAATGCAGAATAATTGCTATTTAACATATTTAAGTGTTGCTATCGTAGCAATTACATTCCTAATGTGCGGATGAAACTTTGATTATATTCATCATATTTCATGCCACAGGTTAAGTCCTTAAATTTTTCTTCCTCCTGTAATTTTGGAGCTATTAAGAGAATGAATGTGTGAATGCTTCTGAAAATGGATGATTATTAGTGCAGTAACTCAGAGCTAGTATTTCTCGGCTCCTCAACACATAATCACGTAATCAATACCACTGCCCAAGGAAGTGTGTAATGCTCCTCGGATTAGAGAAATATATGCTCCAGATAATTAGGTGGAATGACAGTATGTATTTATTTTGTATTGGTCACAGCCATGATTATAATGCAGTCCACATACAGCAATTTGTATTATTGACATTAATTTCTGTGTGTCTATTGATGTGCACTTTTAACCTTTAGATAAATATCGACTGGCAATTTCACAGGAATGAATATTTGCCCTATGATTGATTTCACCATGAAATTGTTAAGAAATGAATCTACTATATATTATAAGGAGTAAAAAATGACAAGATTGTTACATTAATATTGTACGAAGATAGAATCACATTACTGTCATCACTTAATGAGATCATTTTCAAAACCCCAAAGACTAATCTCACCTCTGCTTCAACTCTGCTTTTCAGTATGCGTCCAGTTCATCTGGAGGGGAAAGTTCCTGTGAGGAAGGGAGGATCCGCCGGCCACCCCACCTCAGGCCCTTCCACCCCCGGACGGTAGCCCTGGACCCCGACCTGCCTGCAATGCTCAGTGACCCAGACTACTCCTCCAGCAGTGAGCAGTCTTGTGATACTGTCATTTACGTTGGCCCTGGGGGGACTGCAATCTCAGACAGGGAGCTCAGTGACAATGAAGGCCCACCTGCCTTTGTCCCAATCATCCCCTCCCTGAACAAGAAGAAGCCCGCAAAAGAGGGCCCTCTGGACAGAGACCAGTTCTTTAAATGCAACACGTTTGCTGAGCTGCAGGAGCGGCTGGAGTGTATCGATGGCAGTGAAGAACCTACTGCCTTTGTTGGAGAGGGCAAGCGAAACCAAGCTAGCCCGAAGACGGACAAATCCAAGGAGAGCCAAGGCTCTGTTTCACCAAAGACTGTAGCAAATATTCCTCACACCCAAGAGGGCATCTCACCCAAACAATCTCCTAAATCTGTGGCCACACCACCGTCCTGCAGTCCCAACAAATCTAAACTGGACAGTGCCAAGATTCAATGCACACCTGCACTGCCATCAGACAGTGTTCAAAATGTGTGCAGAACCAGTGCTGATGGTGAGAAAGCCTTGGTTTCAGAAAGTAGAGTTAACAAACCTAACTCTGAGCCTGTGGTGAGGGAGAAGGTCTTCAACAAAAAAGCTTTGCCAAAACCAGCGCCACCTCCATCTCAACAGAGCAAAGAAATTCCAGAGAATGAGGAGAGATCCAGCACTAGAATGCCTCCTGTAGGAATGAGCCACCAAGCTGTCAAAAGAAGGGATCCTTATGCTTCCCCTCTGCTCAGAGCTCCGGTGGAGGTGTGTCAGGTGCGATCTACCTTAAGGGAAAGATGTCTGGATCGGGACATTCTTAGAGCCACTGTCACCTTGCAGCAGCCTGTGGAGCTGAACGGAGAGGATGAGCTGGTGTTCACTGTAGTGGAAGAGCTGTCAATAGGCAGTATTGTAGATAAGGGTCGGCCATCCAGCATTATCAGCTTCAACAGTGACTGCTCCCTTCAGGCTCTGGCCTCTGGTTCCCGACCTGTCAGCATCATCAGCAGCATCAATGATGAGTTTGACGCCTACACATCAGCGGCGGGAGGATCAGAAGTGAATATCGCAGTGGTCACACCCCTCCAGGAGGGAGCAACGGAGTGTATAGACAGCAGGGGTTCATCTATCAGCTCCTGGCTGAGTGAGGTTAGCGTCTGCACTTTGGAGAGTGAAGGGGCTCATTCTACGGACGTTTTCCTTCCACAGTCCAAACACATGGGACCAGAGGCCACCTTTTACTTTGATTCCCTGGATATGTTCCACTGTGTTTCCTCTCCTAGAGATGCCAAGAACTCCTTAAATGACAGTGGATTTAGTTTTTCTGAACTAGACAGTGATAGTGCTGCCTCAAGCAAACTATCTTTGACAAAGTGCCCCCCATCTCCGGAATCAGCCAAAGGCTCCCTCAGACTCACATCTAAGATCACTAAAGCTCACTCGCTTAGCTCCTCCCAGCTTCCACAGGGCCCCTCCATAGTCCACTCCAGTCTTCCCAGGAAGATTAAACCTACCTCATCCATCTCTCACAGTAGCAGCAGTAGCAGCAGCAGCAGTCGAGAGCCACCAAGGCAAGAGGCTAAGCAGGAGGATCCTTGGCAGCGCAGTGACAACCACTCCGAACCTCAGTTCTCTGACTCCAGCAGCACCAGCAAATTTCTCAGAAATCCCCCCAGTGGCATCCCCTCCAGCAAAACATCCAACAACAGCAACAGTGTACCTCGCCCACCCAAGGTGCAGGGGTCTACCTCATCCCAGAGGGTGGTCGATGGCTGTGAGAAGTCAGCCAGTAAGAATCCACCCAGCAAAATGCCTCAGCTGAGACGAGGTGCCACAACCCTGGGAACCGTGCCCGTCATCCATTCCTCCACAGAATATAAGGGAGCCCAGGATATTATTGCATCTACCACTAGCCTTAAATTTTCCTCTCTGGGGAAAAACAACAAGGCTAACTCACAGAAAGGAAGCAATCTCCCTAAACCTGGTTGCACCTCACCTCCTCCACCTCCGGTGAGAAAGTCCAGTCTTGACCATAAGACGAAGATCCTGCTGCCCCAAAGTGCCTTAAAGTCAGCATACGGGGAGGCAGGAAGGGCCTCTGGAGTGAGGGCAGCTGTATCAGAGGATGAGCTTGAGGTACGTCACAGAGTAGACAGTTTCAAAGCCTCCAGTCTCAATACAGCCAAAGTTACCTCCAGCCTGAAGGCCAGAGGGCCTAGAGGAGAGGCTGGGCAGCATTATGGCAGTCAGATGTCCCTGGAGAGGTGTGAAAGCCCGTCCTTATCGGGCTCCAGAGCTGCGCTTAGTAGAGAGAACAGTGGGGCAAGTCTGGGGAGCAGCAGTGGCAAATCCAGCAAGTCCATTCCTCGATTTGGTATTCCCAATTCATCCAGCTCTCCCATAGCTACCTGCCCATCATCCCCAAGTGGAGGAACTCTTAGCAAACCTGGTCAGGTGAAAGCTTCTGTAAATCCCAGAGCTTTAGGGGCAGTCAGTGGTAGTAAGGCACGCTCACTGTCAGCCAACAACTCCAAGGGTCTGAGCTCCTCCACCAAATCTTTAGCCACTCCCATGACCAGGAACACCAATGCCAACCTCCCTCCTTCAGGACGGACATCAGCTCCTCGCACCGCTGCTGCTGTCAGCAGTAAGCCTGGGAGAGGAACTATTATGGGCACGAAGCAGGCCATGAGGGCTGCCAACAGCCGTGTGAGCGAACTGGCAACAGGCAACATATCAGGCAAACACATGAGAGGTTCAGGAGACTCAGACAGCGGGAATGACAGTGGGGTGAATGTGAGTGATGACAAGTCCCCCATAGCCATGCTGCCCTCTCCATACAGCAAAATTACAGCGCCGAGGCGGCCTCAACGCTACAGCAGCGGCCACGGCAGTGACAACAGCAGTGTGTTGAGTGGGGAGCTGCCTCCAGCTATGGGCCGCACAGCCCTGTTCTACCACAGTGGTGGCAGCAGCGGATATGAAAGCATGATCCGTGACAGTGAAGCCACAGGCAGCGCTTCCTCTGCCCATGACTCCATGAGTGAGAGCGGCATGTCATCTTCAGGCAGGACGAGGAGCTCCAAGTATCCCAAGAAGAGAGCAAATGGTAAGAAACTAATTTGGATTTTGGTGTTTTTACTTGTATCAATGCAGGTGTAGGTAATATTCAGAAATATTATGAATATAATCATACTGCACTATCAAAGATCTGTAAAAAGTTGAGAAAACTAATTTCAAAGCAACATTCTTCACAAAATTTTTAGAATATGTAATATATTTATTGTAATTTATCATAAAATGACCATGATCTGTCATCAGAGATTCAGGAAACATGCTAAGCTGAAATACTCATAGTGTCCTCATATGAAATTTCTTTTCCAGGCCAGAAAAACTGTTTTTGTTTGCCCATCTCACGCTATTTATAGTTCAAATAAATGCTGAGTGTTTGCCAAATGAGCATCTGTTTATGAGTCGTAAGAAATCATTAATAAACTTTTAGAAGGAGTAGATGTTTATAACAGTAAATTGAGAAAAATATTGATAGAGTCTGGCACTCAGTAAGACATGAAGCCACTGAACTCCAACTGTGTGTATTTTCATAGCAGTGGGCTTTTGTTTTCAGGTTAATGGAGTTAGCTTTATACTGACAGACAACTGACAGTTATAAACAGCTGATCAGCTTACAGTGGAGGACTCAACTGTGCTTGTTATCGTCAAATTAAATTGTTGCGCTTGTCTTGCACTCCTATCATGGTCGTTCAGCCTGCCTGAGCTTCCTCGAGAGGAGAGGACGGGGGGCAACAACTCCCTAATAAGCTACACACATTGAAATAGCATCCAGAAATGAATGCTCTCTCTCCTAGGAAATTAACCATATAGCGGCTCTGAATTTATGAATCCATTCTTATTACATCCACGAATTGGTATTTCATTGGATTTTCTCTCCCCTTGAATCAGCAGCATACATTATTCATGCATATATGGGCAAATAATAATGAAGGTCTCAAACAAGATGACTTCGAACTGTGTTATCAAATAAGATGAATTGAAACATGAGCAGCAGTGACCTGGTTCAGGTTTTTGTAGCTGTGTGTCCATTTGAATTCAGGCTGTGTGTATACAAAAGAGTAACTCATGAAACACTTATAAATATGCAATCACCACAACTCGGTCGGCCTGTGTAAAGCCTTGCATCACTTTACATCTCGGAGTGAAACTCATACATATTTACTCATAGATCCCAGCAAATACTGCTACAATGTAACTGTCTGACCATACTGTATGCACGGCTCTGTAGGCTTCCAGAGGAGACGGCTCATCCCGGCACCCCTGCCAGACACCTCATCCCTGGGGAAGAAGGCAGGCACAGCGGGCCAGTGGGTGGACTTACCTCCTATGTCAGGACCGCTCAAGGAGCCTTTTGAAATAAAGGTGTATGAGATCGATGATGTGGAACGGCTCCAAAGGAGGCGTCAGGAGGAAACCACAGAGGTGAGAAGAAGGTCACTCTTGACTTGTTCTACATGCTGGTTCATGTTGCTGAACTTGTTTTGGATAATGTAACGTCTGGGCCAAGGGCTTGTGAATCCCACTCGCTAAGCCTCAGCAATATTTTGCATGTGCGACATTGATGCTCAAGATGTGCCACATTGACTTGCTCTGTGGGAATGTCTTAGCTCACTTCTTCCCAGTTTCTTTTTAAGGAACACGACAGGAATAATATGCCTCAGACGTCTGACCTTCAGTCAGCTCAGTGGCAAATCCCAGAGTTTAAATGTCTGTATCCAGATTCCCGGAGCTTGGTATTTTGGCAGCGATCCTCGGGAATGTCAAGAGTTCAGGAGGCAATTACTGACGAGGGTTAATTGGTTTGGATATGAGTGATGACTGGGCTTACTGCTGACGGTGGTGGTGGTGGTGATGTGAGGAGGGGTAAAAATGAAAAAGAAGATGGTATGAGAAGATTGGTCAGGGAATGTGTGATGAATGCGAGGGCATTCAACACAAGCCCAAATCAGCTCACCGCTCACACTCATCACTGGCCGCCTGATCGCTTTTTATAGCCGACTCCTCTTCTGTGGATCATTAACTGCTCCCACAAGTTCAGCACTGCCAGACAGAGATTTGTTAAGAGAAGATATTAAATCAGCTCGATGGTGGTTTGATTTACTTTCAATTAGGAAAAAATTATCTTTTCTCCCAGTCGTCATTATGTGAATTTCAAAATTGCTTCTCTTTCAAAATTAGTATTGGAATTTTATGCATGCGCATCAGTAGCTTGTTTCTACTGTTAACATACTGTTAACTGGAACATGCTGTAACTCTAACATACTGTTCATACACTGTTACAATATTCTGTAAGGGGTAATGCAGGCCCTGCACCTTCCTGACAGCGTTTATGTCACAATACTGACCTGCTAACTGTATATTATCCTACTTATTACACAGCTACTTATTAAAACAATCATTGACCAATCAGAATTGAGTATGTATTTGTTCATTATGTTAACTTGATCTGTTTCCCTCATTTCAGCAACCATTCCAGGATGTTGACAAGGTGAGCTAATTTTCAAGATTACTGAGATTTAAACATTAGCAGCACAGGCTGTTTTACAGTAGTTACATAAATATAATTTATCCCACAATGGAAGAAAAATAAATTTTCACATCACACAACATGGGCAATTACCACATTTCTGAGACTTTGACATTTTACTTCAAAGTTTTTATTTGATTGTTCATAGCTACTTTATTTAGAAATGTCTCTATACTCTAATCTACTTTAAGAATGACATTTATTGGTAGTATTCCTATTTTATGCTGTGCCAGTTCTTTTTTGACTTTCAGTTGATGGTTTACTTTTAGCTACTTAAAGGGTTAGTTCAGATTATTTTGCAGTGGAGTTGTGTGAGGTACTTATCGATAGTCAATATATTACCTACAATAGATGAACATGCCCCCAGATTGGGTCAGCAGCAAAACATACAATGTATTTTAGCCATCTAAAAATGGCCCACCTCAAAAAAATGATATATATAGCCAACTAGGTGGGCCTTTTTTAGGTGGCTAAAATATGTTTTGCTGCTGACACTATCCACAGCAGTACATTGCTTAACTTCCTACACTGGTATCCCTGTTGCTTCTCCAAATTGGGGGCGTGTCAACTGTTGTCTACTGTAGGCAATTCACTGACTATCGATAAGTACTTCATACAACACCACTTCAAATTAGCAGAACTATGCCTTTAAGTCAATTGTGAAGTTGGCAACTTTAATGTAGTCCCTGTAATGAATGATCTTTATCTTTTTCTCTCAGGGTCTACAGTATTTTAACAGCAAACTGAAGATGGTGGAGAGAAGGCAACAGCAAGTGAGAGAACTGAGGGCAAAGCATGAACTGTTGTTGGAGGAGCTGGAGGACACCAAGGTCCGATTGATGATGGACCCCGGCAAGTGGACTGGAGAGTGTAAGTGACTGCTTTGTGTTCTTTTCATGTCATCTACATTTTAAAAGATTGTCGGAGACAAATTGTGCAAGTAACAAAACATTTGCTTTTCTATTTTCCAACAGTTGAGGTGGACCAGAGTTTGGATAAAGAGTCTCCGGAGTACCTGGAGGCCTTGGCGCAGGCCACAGAGGAGCTGGAGTTCTGTGTCAATCTATGCAAGTCCCGTGTCATGATGGTGACCTGCTTTGACATCAGCATGCCGACACCCGGTGCTCAGGAGGGACTGCGTGAAGTCGAGGTCTGAGGACAAAAGAAAGTCGCGGTAGAGAAACGAGGAAGTGAGAAAACAAAGGATGATGAAATGTAGCCGTCAGTCTATAGATAACACTGGAATGAAGAAGTGACAAAGAGGAGATGAGAGGGGATCTTTGCATGAAAATCGAGGGGATCTTAACCACCTATAGCTACAGTGCCTCGTTGTCCAGGACATGTTTAACTGGCAGAGAAATGAAACGTGAGCACAAATGCTGTTGCCTGTAATGGCAAGGCAGTGGCCATCACTTACTCAAGAGTCAATGAACAACACCTGGAAGTGCCTTTTTTATTGTTTTTGTCTTGAGTCATTATTTTTCATATGGTGCAGGTATCTTAAGCATACCTAAGCAAACCCTGAACATATTGCTTTTAAGAAAAAATATTTTATATTGCATTGTATAGTGTATTTATATGATTATGTGGTGTGTAAAATATCCTTTTAAGGGAAAAAATAAAGAGGAAAAAAGAAAAAAGCAATAAGCTAATGTTATTGCGCTCCCAGACTTTGCCTTTTCTCTTGTTTGAAACCTCAGTCAGCATTTTATACATGTTTTTCATGTTCATTCAGCCTCTTGCGCCTTATGTTAACTCTCTGGTTCTGTAGTTTTCTAGATTTTTCAAACTGGACTATGTTATCTCATCAAGGACTGCATTTGCTGTTGTCACTCATCGCCTGCCAGCTGGCCTGCGAAAGCTCGCAGCAGGGCTGAGTGAATGTTTTTCCCTCCAGTTGCCTTGATCAAAATGGGTCTCAGTGGATGCACTAAGGTAGAGCAGCAGTTATGTTGGGGGACAGAGGAGCTTATTCAAGCTGTGCTCGCCCATGTTTATCTCACTGAAAATGAGAGATTAAGCCAAAACATATCAATCAGAGGACCACTGTGATGGATAGTGAGTGATTATTCTTGATTCAGCCATTCTCTCCGGTGCCTCAGTACAGTATGTGGTCATGCAACCCTGAGAAACTTAACCCTCCCTACACTAGCCTACGATGAATGGTTACACTGATAGCAGCGCTCATCAGTGAGCCCAATGGAATGCTGCAGGGATGACGTATTTTTTTTGTTGGCCAACTCAGAAGGTGCCAGCGCTCTGGTTCCCTCCACAAAAAGCCAACAGGATTTTTCCATTGGATTTTACGGATTATTGTACAAAATAAGCTCTGTGGTGCACCCAAAAGTTTATGACACTGACACGATTTGTGTCAGTATCAGATGACACCACTTTTAGGATTTTTGAAATGTAAATGAAATTGTCAGAAGTAAAAAGCTAATGTTAGGCTATAAATGAACTACACTACAGTCGTGTAAACCAACATAACCCCAACAAGACTCCTTTTCCATACACATTTGCTGGCCTGGCTTGACTGGCTAATGGAAAAGCCCCATAAGTCGTTCACAATCACAACAGTCACAAAGCAATTGCTTTTTTAAAGACATGTAAAAGCCTCAAAATTCACAAGTAAGGTATTTACTGACATATTTTATGTTGTAGAACAAAACCTTACATCTCTTCGGCTTATGTTTACCACAGGCCTTATTTCAGGCAAACAACGAAAAACCCATGTGAAAAATCCATTGGCTTCGAGACGAGGAAATGCAAAGTGCTAATATGCTTAGTCATTTCTGGGTTTTAGGACTCATCCCTGCAGTACTCTATTCTTCTCCAAATGGCCTTGGACTAGATGCTGTCTATACACTGTAAAACAAAGAGGCAGATGAGATAGCACCAGTCCACTGGCCTCTTGTACAGTACTTTTTAAAGCGCTACCAAGCCTTGGCTCTATGCATTCCAATACATTTACTGCAAGAACCTCAGTACTCACTTAAGGGCAGCAACACAGTTTGGCCTCTTTTGTCCCCTGTTCTTTTTTCTTTTTTTTTTCTAAATAGACAAATTAGCAAATGATCCAGTGTTTCAAACAAAGACTCAAGAATTGTTAGCCTCCTGTGAAGTGATGCAGTGAATAAAGGCAAATGATCGTGACATTGTTTAGAAAATCAATCATGATATCAGCTCTTTGTAGCTGCCAGAATGTGCTCGTTATGAATCAAACAGCTGACACAGAGAGAACAAAGATGATCGGTGAAAATGATTGTTATGAAAAACAAACTGGCTTTGTTGTATTTTGGTATGTTTGATTTCTATATCTATGACAAATATGACTTTGTTTTCTTTCTTTTACAAAGATGTACTCTCTCAGGCCCTCTCTGAAGATGCTGCATGAGATTTTTTAATCATTTTTAAGAATGATTTCTACTCCATTTTTACCATTCTAATTTTTTACAATAAGCTTCAGTTTTCACTAATGTGGGGTTAGGCTCATAAATTAAATAACTATTACCAAACCAAGACCTTTTTCCAAGAAATGATTATATGTAAGGTCATATTTCATATCAAACCCATATTTTCGAATATCTTTGTTTTTGTATAGGATTTTCAAACCCTGTGTATAAATGTATGATATGGCAGCTTGTGTTTTACTTTTACAGTACCTGTGAATAAAATGTTTCTTCTTACTGATGATTCAGAGTTGAATGTTTTTCCTCCGTTTGGGCTTGTTAGTTTGCTCGTCACTGCGGCAAAGAAGAAAATGCTGAATGCAGCTACAACAGCAGGTAGCAAGAGAAATCACAAGACTGCATCAAGGGGAAAACTACATGTTATTTCAGTTGTTTACAGCTGTTTCTGTAAGTCTCCAATCTTCCTAGGAAATACAAACAGTATTTGTGTAGCTTTCTTACTTTTTCACACCTTAATTTTCCATCTTTTTGCAATTTATAGATGTAATTTTAAGATTTCCATTAGTTTAGCTTTGTTAAAAATGATACAATGAGCTATAGGTAGCCACAAGTCTTAAAAAAACATTTTCACTTCATTTTGTCACAGAAAATAAAAAAAGTTTTATAAACACCCATAGCAATGTTTCTGGCACTAAATTAACTATGAATGTTACTAAAGTGAAATGCCTAAGTC